>JAPYYD010006135.1:0-11433 GCA_028551405.1 Uromys caudimaculatus
GGGGATTGCATTGAATCTGTAGATTGCTTTTGGCAGGATGGCCATTTTTACTATATTAATCCTTCCAATCCATGAGCATGGCAGATCTTTCCACCTTCTGAGGTCTTCTTTAATTTCCTTCTTCAGAGACTTGAAGTTCTTGTCATACAGATCTTTCACTTGTTTGGTTAGAGTCACACCAAGATACTTTATATTGTTTGTGACAATTGTGAAGGGTGTCATTTCCCTAATTTCTTTCTCAGACTGTTTATCCTTCGAGTATAGGAAGACTACTGATTTGTTTGAGCTAATTTTATATCTGGCCACTTTGCTGAAGTTGCTTATCAGCTGCAGCACTTCTCTGGTGAAATTTTTTGGGTCACTTAAGTATACGATCATATCATCTTTTATAAAGGAAAACATTTAATTGGGGTTGCTTTACAATTTCAGAGGTTTAGTCTACTATCATGGTAGGAAGCATGTCAGCATATAGGCTGGCATGGGGTTGGAGAAGAGCAGAGAGTTCTACATCTTTATCTGAAGGCAGTAGAATGAGACTGTGTGTGGGTGCAGTTTGAGTATAGGAGACCTCAAAACTCACCCCCACAGTGACACTTCCTCCAACAAGGCCATATCTCATTATAGTCATTCTCTATGGGTCAAGCATTCAAACATGTAAATCTATGGAGACAAAACCTATTCAAACTAGCACAGTTTCCTCATTTCATTGCTGAAAACAGTAAAGGGGCCCTATTTTACATTAGAGATAAAGTCTAACACTCATCTGTAACTGAACCCACCTTTGCTCAGCTGAACCTACCTTTTTCAGTGCTTCAAACTCCTATTCTTCATAACCTTCCAATTTTCTATTTTCAAGCTGCTCTTATCAGAAATATTAGTGTGGAGTTCAGAGAACTACTAAATTTTATTTTCTTGCAATCAAGGAAAGACTCTTATGAAAGAGAAGTGATAGCTAATTATTTAGCAAGGTCTTTGTGCTAAACTGAACATGCTCAAAGAAATAATCATGTTAAAATTATTATATTCTCCAAAGCTTTGATGTAGAGAAGCTATGCTATTAAGAGAATCACTTGACCTTACACAAAATATTTTTCTCCCTCAAATTAGGTCTAAAACTCTTTCTTGCTCTACCAATCCTAAGATTCAAAAAAACTGAATAAATGTTTAAAATTTAGACATTTCATTTTATAAAAATTAGTATTGTAATAAAGAAATTATCGACAAGTTATGGGATTAAAAATAATATATATCTGTATTTAAACTCAAATGTAGAAATTTGGATGTTAAATTTGCTTATATAATAATGTAAGACATTTATGAAAGATTTCTTTGAAAAGTCGGTTAAACATTAAACAAATTTATTAATCTTTATGAGCAACCTTTGGATATAAACTGAATAGCAGAAAGTACATTTGACATTATTTAAAATCTGTTTTTTTAATTAAATTATTTATTTTTTTGATACTTTATTTATATTTCCAATGTTTCCCCCTTTCCAGGTCTCCTCTTTGGAAACTCCCTATCCCATCCCCCTCCCTTGCCTCAGGGTATTCCACCTAAATATCTGTTATTTTTAAAGTAATATAGGTTAGATTACCTTATATTTGGAATATATGGTAGGAAAATAGTGAGTTTTAATAATTGGACATGAAACCTGTTTGATTATTATATCCAGGGAAGGAAAAGAATAGTAAGATGACAATGTTTTGGAGGCATTTGAATAAAATGATTCAATAGGCATTTGAATAAAATCAATTATGACAGTTCATTGTGAAATTCCATTAACAAAGTATGGCTGCCTCACTATAACACAGTGTTAAATTAAGTAGTCGTGGCTTTCCATACATGGAGGCAACAGTTACTAAACTTCATACTAAGTCTTTCTTAAAGATTGTACAAAGCATTCACGAAGCACAGTGCATTGATAGAGGTTGAATGTTTCTATAGTCAATAGTTTATAGTACATACGGGAGGAAAGGGCAATCAGATTTCATGCATTGACGTACACACTGAGTTTTCTCTTCTGGTCTGATTATAAATCGCTTTCTTGCCTATTCAGCTGTAATTTCATAGAACTGGTAGCAAGCAACTTTTAAAAAGCTCTGTATTTGAAAATTAAACTTGGTCCACTCCAGTGATCAGATAACAAAGCAAGCCAAACTGATATTTTTTATGAAGAGATTATTTAAATTTGACATACATTTTATCTATTTAATGGTATAGTCTTTAATTTATAAAAGAAAACTTCAGAAATAATAATTTCTTTTAAAGAATTATATACAGGTTGTGGCTTAGTCTTGGAACAAATGTAAGGACAGCTTGAGTTCCAAAAAGGAAAACTCAGCTGAGCCAACTCACTGCTGTCATAAGGATGCACTATTAAAGACACTTGGTACTTATGATCCTATAGCAAAATCCACTAAAATTAGAGCTTTTTATGAACTTACTAAACAACACTTTCAGAATATTTGTTATTTCGGTACCATAAACAGAACAAAAGCAAAGAGTTCCATTATACTAATGGCATAGGGAATTTGAGCATTTTATTGTTTCTTAATCAGCATCTTGTCTCCGTGCAAATATAACTGCAGGATTCCTGTGTGCCAGTACCCGAATAAAAATTCAGAGCCTTAATATTATTTATAAATGCCTAGGCCATAAGCTAGCCTAGTTCCCTGACTAACTCATAATTTATCACTTTTACTCTATCCTTAGTTCAGCTATGTGGCTGGTTTCCACTCTTCATCTTCTTATGCCAGTCTCCTGGACATCTGGTTGAAAATCCACTCTCCAGCTATTGCGAATAAAGCTGCTATGAACTTAGTTGAACAAGTGTCCATGTGGTATAGTGGGGCATCTTTTGGATATATGCCCAGGAGTAATATAGCCGGATCATGAGATAGAACTATTTGAAGCTTTCTAAGAAACCACCAAGCCGATTTCCAAAGTGGTTGTACAAGTTTGCACAAGTTTACACTCTCACCAGCAATGGAGGAGTGTTCCCCTTGCTCCATATCCTTACCAGCATGTGCTGTCACTTGAGTTTTCGATCTTAGCCATTCTGACTAGTATAAGATGGAATTTTAGAGTTGTTTTGATTTGCATTTCCCTGATAGCTAAGGATTTTGAACATTTCTTTAAGTATTTTTTGGCCATTTGAGATTCCTCTGCTTAGCTCTGTAAGAGCTATAAACTAGAAACAACCTAGATGTACCTCAACTGAAGAATAGATAAAGAAAATGTGTTATATATAAACAATGTAACAGTATTCAACTATTAAAAACAAAGACATCATGAATTTTGCTGGAAAATGGATGGAGCTTGAGAATATCATCTTAAGTAAGATAACCCAGACCGAAAGGGCATACATGGTATCTTCTCACTTATAAGTGGATATTAGCCATAAAATACAGGATGCCCATGCTATACTCCACAGACCCAAAGAAACTAAACAAGAAGGATGGTCCAAACAAGGATGTTTGAATATAACTTAGAATGGGGAGTAAAAGAGCCATAGGAGGGAGATGGGAAGGGGGGAAATGAGTGAGAGAGGGGATGGGGAGGAAAATGGGTAGGAGAGGGGATGGGGAGGGGAATGAAGGGATTCAGAATCAGGTGTGGAGAAGGACAGAAGAGATGACCAGATGGCCATGAGAATAAATTGAAATCTGTAGCTGATGTGGGTGGGGAGATAGAGTGCTGAAGAATCAATGAGAGTGACCTTAGCAAGAGGACTAATGACTGCCAGTGAACACCCAAGAAAGTTGATTTGGGCAGTTTGTTACTGAGGAGAGAGATAGGGAGACCCAAAAAGGGAGAGAGAGAGAGAGAGAGAGAGAGAGAGAGAGAGAGAGAGAGAGAGAGAGAGAGTCTGTGGATTGAAAGTATCCTCATCTTGGTAGATTTTGTTTTCTCTGTAGGGCAAAGCTTGGCCACTTGTGACTCGAGGGGATGGAAATGGCCTTTATATCTCTTAGAGTAGTCTGGGGGTGGAGCCTGGACACTCCTGTCTTGAGGGGCTTACAGTAGGTCTAGTTGGTTACAACAAGAGTATAGTAAATGACTATAAAAGACAGTGATTTCTTCCCTTGTCACAAGCCTTACACAACTTGTATCAGTCTATTATGACACTATCTGGCTATTTTTCTTCTGTGAACATATTAAAACATTGACATAAAAGTGATATTTTCTCAGTTTTGATGTTGGAGCTCAGACTCTGCAAACTCTCATGCTCCAGGTCAGGTACTGCCAACAAGGGAAGCATTAAACTCTTTCTTCCTTTTTGTTTTGCTTCCTGTTTCTGCATCACCCAGTGATGCATTAGGAGAAGCTAATTGACTCCATTTTAGAACAGGCAGCCGTATTAGGGATTAAGCTTCTGTTTCCCAAAGAAGCAGGCAAGGCTTCTCAAAGAAAACCACAGAGAATGGGCGACATCAGTCAGCAACAGCCTGACATCTAGCTGAGGGAGATAGTCAGTTCAAGGACTGAAGCAGTTCCTGGAATTTCTCTAGAGCCTGACCAAAAATGTTAAAACTCATATAGTAACAATTAAAAATGCACTAACATAACTGTTATTTACATAACCAATCATATTAAAAATGACCTAACCATTCCTAAAATCCCCCTAGCTGTGCTTAAAAGGAACCTGTAAGCTTATCTGGCTATCTCCATTTTGTATGAATGGCTGACCCCCCCCCCCCCCAACATGCCAATTGGTTCTGCAGAATAAACACTCTTTGCTTTTGACTACTATTTAAGTCAGGAGTCTTCCTTCAGTGACTCTTGGACCCTTATAGCATCATCACCCTGACCACTCAAGCTGGTTCCAGTTTATATCCGTAGTTGCATTGGCAGGAGTAGCGTCCACAGACATCCTTCAAAACACTGGCCAACATCCCAAGAACTCCTCCTCTAACATCTTGTGTTCCAGTCACTCAATCTTCTTTCCTGTCACAGGTGGTGATCCTTCCTTCCTGTACTTACATTTTCTGTGTGACTACAGGGATTGGCTTTCTTCATCCTAGTCTGAAGAAAATCCACATGGGTAATAAAGACTTAGTCCTGCGGAACTATTGGCAACTAAGAGTTGTTGGGTGAGGGGTGTCATTTTCTTCAGATATGTAGCCTCTGAATGCATTTCTCTACTCAAAATGGAACAAAAAATTTTATTAAGCTTCGTGGATTACACAAAAAAGAAGACATGGAAGCAGGACAGGGATTTATTTGGAAGAAAGTTTTAGTGGGCAAGGGATGAGAACTGAGAACAGGGTGAAGTGACTAAAATTCAGTATATGAATACATAAAGCTGTTAAACAATAAAAGTTAAATAGATAAATAAATTTATAGTAAAGACATTATGTAGAATGGTGTCTGTAAAATTTCCTGGGTTTCTATGTTAATAAATAAATAAATAAATAAATAAATAAATAAAACTAACTTTAACATTTGTGAAATATTTATTGTGCTAAACTTAGTTCTAAATGTATTACATATGTTGCCTTCCTTGGACTAAATCTCTAGACTATTAATGCCATTATTATTACTTTACAAAAAAGGAAACCAAGGCAGAACATATGAAATGAATCTGTGTTAAGCTTCACTTTAAAATTAGTGGGCCTAGAATTTAAACTTATATACTCAAAACTCATACTACTTTTGTAGCTCATTGAATTTCTTAAAAATGTTTGTATTTGAAAAAGAATCATTTTAAAGAATGCTCTTTCAAATACAAAGTGTCAAGCAAACCATCACACTAATATTATTAGCAAATTCAGACCAAAACCACCAGTGGTGCTGGGACATCTCTAAAAGAAGCAAAGGATGGGATAATTTTAATGAAAAGTATGAATGGAGGAAGAACATCATCAGGGCCTGACAAAAAAGAAAATGAATCTAAATGTTCCAGAGCAGTGAGATGGTTCAGTGGGTGAAAGTACCTACCACAAAGCCAGGGTATCTGAATTCAACTCTCAGGTTCCGGATGAGGAATATCAAGTTCCACAAGTTATTCTATGACCTCCATAGGCAAGCCCACATCTAACCTGTAAGTAAATAAATGTAAATAATTAAAAAAAATGTTCCATGATAAAAACTAACTTCAAGGAGAGCTGTTCTGAAGTACTTGGGACTTCAAATTTAGCAATTTTTTTTTTTTTGGTGTTTTGAGACAGGCTTTCTCTGTGTAACCCTGGCTGGCCTGGAACTCACTTTGTAGACCAGGCTGGCTTCGAACTCAGAAATCCACCTGCCTCTGCCTCCGAAGCACTGGGATTAAAGGCGTGCGCCATCACTGCCCAGCCTTTAGCAATTGTTTTTAATGCCTTTCATTTTGTCCTTAACTTTTCTCTCTTTCTCTAGTTTGTAATTTTGAAGCAACAGCTACCAATTATTTAAGCAATATTTTAATTTTCAAAATTGTGAATCCTATAGTAAGTGTATAGTATCTTCTAGACACATTTGTGTCTTGGCCTTCATAATATTTACACAGCATCAAGCCAGTCGTAATATAACTAATGTTTTGTCGGCATATGAGGGAATTGGATGTATTTTGGTATGATTTTTAGTTATAAAGTTAAACTTAATCATATTTTTAAATTCTTGGAACAAACATTTGTAAAGCCTAAGAAGCATGTGTCAAAGATCCCACACTACTAATGACAGGCAATGCAGGTACACAGCACTCATCCTGTCCCGCTACACAAGGAGATAGCATTCTCTCTTTCCTGAGTGCATTTCTGCTGACCCATGCTCCTGGCAAATGAGCAGGCATCAGGTTTCATCAATCATAGACACACAGAGAGACACTTATCCATATGCTCAGAATGTTTGATGCCGTGTCCCTGCCGAGTCACAAATTAGTCAATGTCCATTAGTGACTCTGAATATAAAGAGGGTATTTTCTTGTTTGAACAATTGATGATGGAGAAGGCAATAATCATTTTTCTTTCTTTCTTGTGTCTCCAAGTGAGATAGCTTCAGTCTATTGCCTCTATGCATACTAATGGGAATATTCCATTCTTAAACACACCTCCAAAGCTTCAGTTCTAACATGAGAAGATAGACGAATCTTGTTTCTCTTCTTTCTTTCACTGAATAAAGGGCCATGTTACTTACAGAACACAGAATTGAAGAATCAGAAAGAGATCTAGATATTATGCAGGCTATGTCTTGCTTCTGTATGAATTTAAAGAATTTATAAAGTTACTTCAGATAAGGAATTTACTACTTCATCATTTGACTCTATTCCACCTTTTGAGGCTAAGAACTTAGGGAAATTTCTACCTAATATATGCCCACAGTTTAGTTAATCATTAATTAATAACCATTAAAGTTGTTTTCAAGCTTTTGTTAGAAAAATGATTATGCAGTAAACATTTGTGTAAGTATATTCATAATTCTTAGGCTGTTTTATTAGAAAAGGTTCCCATGTGTTACAGTTCTTAATACATTTGTGCGTTTCAAAACTTTGCTGTATGTTTTTATGCTTTTGTGTGTGTATATGTGTATGTGTGTATAAATTTGTATTTATGAATACTGGTGTGGGGGTAGGTGCCATGGTGAGTGTGGAGGTCAAGGACAAACTCGGGCATCGATCCTTATATCTTTTAAGTTGGTTAAGACAGGGTCTCTTTTGAATTGTTTGCCACATTGTATACAAGGCTAGATGGAGCATGAATTTCAAGGGATTCTCCTGTCTCTATTTTTTATCTCCTCATAGAAACACTAGAATTACAGATATTTGCACTTCATCTCATTTTTTAAACATGGTTTCTAGAGATTTGAAACAATGTCCTCATGCTTACATGGCAGTTGCTGATCCATGTCTCTAAATTCATTAATTTTTTTTCAAATGAATTATCAGAAAGATTGTGACAATTCATCCCCTCTAATGTGCCTATTTTTCATCAGATTCTATGAAAACTTTAGGCTGTCTCCAATCCTGTTGTTTAAAATGTTACAGTGCTCTTAATTTAGATGCCATGACTCCTGATGGACTTAAATAACCTTTCATGTATTCATTCATCGTCAGTCAGCTCACCTGTTTGTCTTTGAATAGTTTATATTATCAACTTGAAATAGATCTGAGTTGATTAAAGGTTGAGTTTTCTACTTTCCATTTTTTCGTGAGTTTTCAGCATGACTCTTAGGAGACTATAAACATAGTAATACCCAACTATGTTGTCTGAACTTTACTAAGCAAATTTATTTTTCAGCAATTCACTCAAATCTCATATTTTCTCATAAATTAACAGGTTGTTCTATATTAGCACATGATAGGGCCCTTTCTGTTCAAGTTGTGACCCAATAACCAAACAGAGGAAATATACCTGGGGGTCACTGTGCTGCAGAATTTCAAATCTTGCTTAGATGTGTTAGATCCGAATCTTAAGTTTTATAAATACTCTGACAATCTGTCTGGCCATCAAAATTTGAGAAATTCCATGGTAGAGCATAAAAGGATACAATTTCTGAGTATGGGATCTTAATTTTAATGTGTAGGGATATATACAATAGGGAAACTAGGAATATGCTCACAAAAATATGATGAGTTATGTTTAAAAGGAGTTTTAAGATAATTCAGGAAAGAAACTCCATCTTTTCCAACAATTGTATATGTATAGGCATAAAATGATCTCTGAGTGAAACCATACTTTATACAAAAATCAACAAAAGGAACCAGGGACATATATGTAAAATCTTAAATTATAAAACTTCTAGAGATACAGAACAAGAAAACACTTTTGAATTTGGACAAACAAAATGTTCTTAGAGATAACATAAACATATGAATTATAAGAACAAAAGCTGGTAAATTACACTTCATTAAAGTGAGAGGCTATATTGGAAAAACAGAAAAACAAGAAATGAACAAATATGTGAGTATTTAGATAGCACATTTTATATATTAATAAGAATACTATTCAGAAATAAAAATGAGTGACACAATAATTTATAAATCATGGAAGACTCAAAGATGTGCTTGAAAGAGTTCAGAGTATAGACTGATTCCATTTCAACAGTGGTCTAGAAGTGCAGTCTATCAACAAAGAACAGAGAGTAACTGACATTGTGGGTATGATTGCCTGGGATGGAGTCAGGGTCTTTCTAAATTCATGTAAATACTCTGCAGTGCTGCTTATGTGGGTAAGAGTACTGGCCAACATCTACCAAAATGAATATTTGTACTCTATTCATGTTAATATATATATTTTTGATATAAAATTTTGATATATATATGATATACATATATAATATATATATAATATATATGATACACACACACACACACACACACACACACACACACACACACACACACACACACATATATATATATATTAAAAAACAAGTGTCAGCATGACACCTTATTGAGTAGTCTCCTTTACAAAGCTCTCTCCAGGGTTGTGGCTTTAAAATCTCTTACACTACATATTATATCTTATGCTATTTTATATTTTATTATATATTATAGTTTTTGCACAAGGTGAAATATTATATCAGTAGTATAATTTTTGAAGTAAAAAAAAACTTGCTCAAATTCTAGATCTTCAAATTATTGTGTGTAAGTTTTCTTGGCAAATTAGTTAATGGGCTGAGATGCTAAGCTTCAGCATCTACATCTGCCAATCTACAAAACAACAGTTAACTGAAAGGACTGGCATTAGAGTTATATGCTCAATATTTGTGAAGCATCTGCCTATCATTGCTGGCACATATGTCCTTTCATGTAAACATTAATTTCATTGTACAATTCATTTACTAATTAATTGAATTCTAATGTTTCTTGTGTTTGTATGTATGAATCAGTGTATATGATTTTATGTGCATGCAGGTGCACATAAAAGTATGTGCACACGTGGAAGCCAGAGATCAATTTTCAATATTACTCTGGTGACAACACACACACACACACACACACACACACACACACACACACACACAGAGAGAGAGAGAGAGAGAGAGAGAGAGAGAGAGAGAGAGAGAGAGACCTGGTTTTTGGAGACAGGATCTCTCAATGGCCTAGAGCTCTTCCAGTAGATTTGTTTTTCTGGCAGTGAACTATAGAGTTCTACTTCTCAAGTGCTAGAATTACAAAAGCATGTCAGTACACTCATCATTTTAAAATATGAATTCTGTGGGTTGACTCCAGGTGCTTTTTCATACAAGACAGGCACATTACTTACTGCATTGTCTACCAGTTCCAAAATTTTCTAAGCATATGTATTTTGAGAAACTAGTACATGCTAGGTAGGATTTCAAGATACATCAACAAATGTAACATTTCTATTCTCATGTAATTTACACTCTATTTTGGGAAATCAGGCATTAGACAAATAAGTGAATTCTCACATGTATAATGACAGAAATATAAAGGAAAGTAAGTCAGGGCATGAATGTAGAAGGTGGCTAAGGTAATATTTTCTATACATTTTATAAAATTTGGTTCATTGGCATTTGGTGCATAATATTTATGGTGGTAAAATCTTCTTGCCTGACTGTTCCCCTGATTAGAGTAAAGCGTCCTACTTCTTTACTTCTTCCTAACAGGATTAGACTGAAATCTATTTTGCCACATATTAGGATAGTAAGACCTATTTGCTTCCTAGTCTCATTTGACTGAGGTATTTTTGTCCATCCTTTCACTTGAAGTTAATGCCGTATTTAAAGCTAAGATGCATTTCTGGTAGACAACAGTGAGATGGATTCTATTTCATGAGCCATTCAACCAGCGCTTTTTTTTTTTCTTTTTCTTTTTGATACTTTATGTACATTTCCAATGTTTCCCCTTTTCTGAGTCTCCTCTTTGGATACCCCCTGTCCCCTCCCGAAACTGCCTCTAGGAGGGAATTCCACCACCCACCACCCCCTCCCGTCCACCCATCCCCATATTCCCGCCTTGACATTCCCCTTTACTGAGGCCTCTAACATCCTCAGGCCCAAGGGCCTTTCCTCTCTCCCTGATGGCCATCGAGGTCATCCTCTGCCACATATGTGGTCCAAGCCATAAGTCCATCAATGTGTATTCTTTGGTTGGTAGTCCAAACTCCAGGAGGACCGGGGGGGGGGGGGTCAGGCCCATTGACTCTCTTGCTCCACCCATGGGGCTGCAAATTGCCTCAGCTCCTTCAGACCTTCCTCCAACTCCTCCATCTGGGACCTCACTCTCAGTCCAGCGGTTACTGTTAAGTGAAACTTGGGCATTCTGAACTTTTGGGCTAATATTCGCTTCTCAGTGAGTACATACCATGTTCCTTTTTTGTGACTGAGTTACCTCGCTCAGGATGATATTTTCGAGTTCCATCCATTTGCCTGCAAATTTCATTAAGTCATTGTTTTTAATAGCTGAGTAGTACTCCATTGTGTCGATGTACCACATCCATTCCTCTGATGAGGGACGTCTGGGTTGTTTCCAGCTTCTGGCTATTATAA
>JAPYYD010006136.1:0-11432 GCA_028551405.1 Uromys caudimaculatus
GAAGGAGCTGAGGTAGTCTGCAGCCCTATGGAGGGAGCAACAGTGTAAACTGGCCTGACCCCTCCCCCCGGTCTTCCTGGAGGCTGGACCACCAACCAAAGAATACACAGGGAGGGACCCATGGTTCGGACCACATATGTGGCATAGGAGGGCCTTGTTGGCCATCAGGGGGATGAGAGGCCCCAGTAAAGGGGAATGTCAAAGTGGGAACCTGGGAGTGGGTGGGCAGGTGGGTGGGAGGGGGATTTCCCTCATATAGGTGGGGGAGGGGAGGGGATGGGGGTTTCCAAAGAGGACACCTAGAAAGGGGGAAACATTGGAAATGTAAATAAAGTATTAAAAAAAACCAAAGAACAAACAAACAAAAAAGCTTACTAAATAATAGGTTTTCATAAGGCTTTTTCATAGATCCCTTGTACATAATACTGATCTAATTCTAATTTTTTGGTCACATAATTCACAATTGATATCTATCAATATTAAATTAATATAATATATATAAATATTAAATTAATATAAATATTAAATTAATATAAAATATATTGAAATGTCTCTAAGCAAGCAAGTGAAAAACTTGTTTGATAAAAACATCAAGCCACTGTAGAAAGAAATTGAAGAAGATATCTAAATATGGAAAGATCTCCCATGCTCATGGATTAGTATGATTAACATAGTTTAAAATGACCATCCTACCAAAAGTGACCTACAAATTTGACAAATACACACACACACACACACACACACACACACACACGTACACCAAAACAGAACAAACAAACACAAAACAGGATAGCTAAAACAATCCTGAATAATAATAGAACTTCTGGAGATCTCACAGTCTCTGATTAGAAGATAGATTACAAAGCTATAGAAATAAAATAATCTAAAAACTACATGGTATCAGGATAAAAACAGACATGTTGATCACTGAAATCAAATAAGAAACTCAGATAAAGCATATATTTAAGGATATCTGGTTTTTTTTATATTTTTCCCAAGAAGCCAGAAATACAGGAAAAATTACAGCATTTTCAACAAATAGTGCCCATCAAACTGGATGGGCTCTTGTAGAAGAATGCAAATGGATCCATACCTGTCACCCTGTACAAAACTCCACTCCAAATGAATCAAAGGCCTCAAAATAAAACCAAATACACTAAACATGACAGAAGAGAAACATGGGGAATAGTCTTGAACTCATTGGCACAGGAGAAGACTTTCTGAACAGAAAACTCATATTTCAGGCACTAAGATCAACAATTAATAAATGGGACCTCATGAAACTGAGAAGCTTCTACACTGCAAAAGGACACTATCATTCAGACAAAGCAGCAGCCTACAGAATGGGAAAAAAATTTTTCCCAATTCCACATGTAATAAAGGGATAATATCCAAAATATATAAAGAATTCAAGAAACTAGATATTATGAAAAGAAATGAACCAATTAAAAAATACCATACCAATGTAAACAGAATTCTCAATGCAATAAACTCAAATGTCTGAGAAACACAGAAGGGTTCAACATTCTTAGCCTTCAGGGGAATGCAAGTCAAAATTACTTTGAGATTCCATCTTGCACCTGTCAAAATGGTTAAGATCAATAACAGAAGTAACAGCTCATGATGGCAAGAATGTGGAGCAAGAAGAACAGTCCTCCATTGCTGGTGGGAGTGCAAATTCATCCTGCTACTGTAGAAATCACTGTGGCCGTTCCTCAGAAAGTTCCACATTGATCTACTTCAAGATCCAACTCTTAGGCATATACCCAAAAGGACACTTCATCCTACCACAAAGACACTTGCTCAACTATGTTCATTGCATCTCTATTCATAATAACCAGAAATTAGAAACATCAATGTGCCTCAACAGATGAATGGATAAAGAAAATCTGATAATTTATACAGTAGAATATTAGTCCTGTTTTTTTCTATTGAAAGACAGAAAACATACTTTAAGCTTTTCAAAATGACCCAAAGAAAGGCAGAGCACTTAACAAAGATGATGAAATAGAAAGTGAAGATAGCCCTTTCAAGGCTGAAATGATGGGGCTCGCTATCAGGAAGAAAGATAGCCAGAATGTGAAGCCTTGCATTTAATTTTAAAACTAGGTTAGCCTATAGTAGGTAGCATATTACTTTTGAAAAAAATCAATGAAGGGACTTGTCTGACTCTAAAGCTTCAATACAGATATAAGTTAAGCCAGAAACTCAGAAAAAACATCAAGCACAATTACAGGTTTTAGAAACATCTCTCTCAATAACAACCTAAAATATAAATGGTTTCAATTCACAAAAAGGATATACAGTCTCCCTTATTAGATTTAAAAAAGAAAACTAGATCCAACTATTTGTTCCCAAGAAATACACTTCACTGATAAAGATACTCACAGATTGAAAGCTAAATGATGCAAAGCTGTCAAGCTAGTCTAGCTGTTCTGATAATTGATAAAGTAGGCTTCAAATCAAAATTAGTCAGACTAGATAAAGAAGAGTACTGCACATTAATAAGAAGAACAATTCATTGGGATGTAATAATTTTAAATATGTATGTACCCAATGTTAGAGCTTCTGAATTCATTTTTTAAAAACCAAACTAATGGACATAGATGTTCAGATAGGTTCTTACATAATAATAGTGAGTGATTTTAACATTTCACTCTCATCATAGATAGGTTCTTAAAACTGAAAATCAACAAAGAAACCTCAGAGCTAAACTACACAATAGATCACATGAACTTAACAGATATGTACAAAATATTCCAACCAAATACAAAACATACATTCTTCTCCATGAAATCTTCTCTATAATACCCTACATTATTGACAAAATAACAAATTTTAACAAGTACCAATAATATAAGTTATATTATATGATACATTATATATCAGATCATAGTGAAATAAAACTGAAAATCAATAGCAAGAAAAACTACAAAAACTACACATGGAGAGTGACTAATACATCCTCGAATGATCAGTGGGCCACTGAAGGAGAGAACTAAATATTTCTTAGACTCAAATGAAAATGAAAGCACAACTTACCACAACATTTGAGATACAAATAAAACAATTGTAACAGGAAAGTTTGCAGCTGTGAGTACTTTCATTAAAAAAAAAAATACAATAGAACATACATTCAAAGAACCTAAAATGGATACTTGATAAAATAATCCAAATGAAAAAACAATAGATGGCAAGGAATACTAACAATTTAAAATCAACCAAATAGAGACTAAATAATAGTACATACAATCAATGCATATTTTTTGTGGGAGGGATTGATAAGCCCTGAGGAAACTAACCAAAAGAGAGAGATGATCTACTCTGATGAATTGAGTGATGAAGAAGGTAGAGGTGCTACAGAGTCCAGTGGAATCCAGAGAATAATGATGGAATACTTTGAAAACTTGTATTCTGAAATAGTGGGAAATCTGTAAGTGATGGACAAATTTTAAAATACATATGCCCTATCAAAATTAATCATTATGATATATATGGCTTAAACAGAATCATGAAAATAAAGGGAATGAAGCCATGATAAAGTCTGTCAGACCTTACATCCTCCTTTGGCCTCTGCATAGACACGTACAGGCATACACAGCAACACATACACTATAAACACACACACACACTTTCCTTTTGAGCAGTGAAAAGTCTAGGGCCAAACAGAATCACAGCTGCGGTGTACAAAACCTTTGAAGAGTTAACAACAATGTTTATCAAACTGTTTCATGAACTAGAAATGGAAGAAGAATTACCAAACTTATTCTATGAAGTAGAGTTAACTTTGCAAAAAGAAACTGGATTAAGGATAAAATGAAAACTATAAACTAATTTTCCTGATAAACATATGCAAAAGTTCTCATTATAATTCTGGAAAAGAATGTATTAAGAAAATTATACATGTATATCAAGTTGGTTTAATTCCAAGGAGGCAACTTTGGTTCAAGACACACAAATCAATTGTTTGTGACAGCATGTAGAGTTAACCCCAAAACACATAATCATCTCAACTGATGGAGCAAAGTCATTCAACAAGTTCAACATTCTTTCATAATAAGAGCATTAAAAAAATGAAGAATAGAAGGAATATATTTCAACATAATATAGGATATATGCAGAAAACCTATAGCCAACATTATATTAAATTGGGGAAATGGAAAGCACTTTCTTCTAAAATCTGGAATGAGACAAGGGTGCCCATTCTCTACACTATTATTCAGTTTAGTACCTGAAATCTCAGGTGGTATAATGAGTCAAGAAAAAGAAATAAAAGACATATAAGTAAAAGAGAAAGAAGCTGAATATCATTATTGTCAGATATTATGCCTTTTAACGACCTTACTAGAAAACTATTAGAATGGATATATGCTTTCAACAAAATAACAGGTCACAATCAACATACAAAAATAAATAGCATTTTTAATATATCAATACTGAACTTGCTGAGAAAAAAATCAGGGAAGCAGGGAAATCCCACCTATAAAAAGTTCAAACATAAATAATGTAACTAAGAATAAACCTACCCAAGAGGATGAAAAACTTCTACAATGGAGAACTTAAGATCCTGAAAAAAGAAACTGAAAAATACATTAGATGATGCAAAGAACTTCTGTGCTCATAAATGGGCAGAATTAATACTATGAAAGTGACCATGTTACTAAAAATTATCTACAGATTCAGTGCAATCTCCATTAAAGTCTTAGTGACATTCTTCACAGAACTAGAAAAAAAAATCTTAAAATTTTTATGGAAGCATAAAAGATTCCAAATAACCAAGGCAATGCTTATCAGGAAGTACAAAGCTAGAGCTAACACAATACCAAATTCAAATTATATTATACAGTCATAGTAACAAGATCACCATGGTTCTGGCACAAACAGGCATGCAGACCAATGGAATAAAATAAATAACCCAGAAATAAGTCCACACAAATACAGACATCTAATTTTTGATAAAATTATTTGTTTTCTTTTCCCCTTGCTACAATCAAATACGTTCCTGTTTTGTTTTGTTTTTCAAGTTGACACAAGCTAAAGTAATTTGGGAAGAGGGAGTCTCAACTGAGAATATGCCCCCCCCCAGATTGACCTATTAGCAAACTGTGATGCATTTTCTTGATTGATGATTAATATGGGACATTCTAACCTACTGTGTGTGGTGCCACTCCTGGGCAGTTAGTCCTGAGTTCTCTGAGAATGTTGGCTAACCAAGCCATAGAGAGTAACACAGTAGACAGCATTTTTCCATGGCTTCTGCTTCAGTTCCTGCTTCCTGGTCTCTGCCTTTAGTTCCTGTCCTAGCTCAGTGATGGAATGTGATTGTGAGTGATAAGGTGAAATAAATCCTTCCCTTACCAAGGGGTTTTCGGTCATGGTGTTTTATTACAATAGAAACCCTGAGACAAATACTTAGACAAGTAACTCCAGGAATAAAGGGTTCTTTTTTCTACTTATGAGAAAGAAGCAAAGGTATCAGTATCTTGAAGGTCACATTTCATTCATAATCAGGAGACAGAGAGTAATGGATGCATGCTACTGCTCAGCTCACTTTATATAACCCAGTATTCCCACCAGGAGTCCATATTGCTCTTGCAGAAGACCCAAATTCAGTTCCCAGCACCAACACTGACTGCTATGTTACAACTGCCTGCAATTCCATCTCTGGGGAATCTGCATACAGTGTTCATGTCTGCACTCAGACAAGAGGAAGGCTTTGCCATCCGTCACTGGAGGAAGGCATGGCCACTCCCATGAGGTTCAGGCATTGGAATCCTTGACATGGCTGTTCCCATGTCAACAACACACATCCTCTCTGAACTTTACTCTTTCCCTACACATGATGATACCAGTTCAAATCCCATGACTTCTGCCTCAGTTTCATATTCTTACATATTGCTTACAGAAGTCCTACCTATGGTATGGTTGATACTTTTGAGATGTTACTATTTGTGTGTCCCCTGTAATCTGTAAACTCCACTGCTTTCTCCATCTGAATGATGTGGAAACAAAGGTTCAGGCTATCTCTGACATACCACATAATTTGTGTTAGTCCTAGTCTCATTAACTTAAATGGATGTCCTTGTGAGCTACCTACCAGAGCCAAATTAGTTTCTACTAAAGCTCCTTCCCCAAAGCCACATGGCTAGCATTCCACCACAAGTGAATAAAGATTATAAAGATGAAGCAAGGAGAGGAGGTTTGGGACTATGAAACTGTCACCTTGGATCTTTGCACATGTATAAACCAACAATGTGACTCACTCCATGGTATGGTTAAGAGGAAGGTTTTGTAGATATGAGAGAGAGAGAGAGAGAGAGAGAGAGAGAGAGAGAGAGAGAGAACAGCCAGAGGTGTCTAAAAGAGTCCCGAACAGAGAAAGTAGGCATAACAGGGCCTGTAGACTGGATCTGGTCAGAGATATCTACAAGAGAAAAGAAAATAGCAAGGGAGAGACAATAGAAAAAGCATAGTGAGGGAAGCAGGAGGGGAGGGAAGATAATAGTGGGGGTGGTTATGGAAAATGGGTAGTTAAAAGGAAGTAAACTGAGCTGGAGGGAGTTTAGGGTACGGGAAACAGTGAGAAGAGCTGAAATGTGTAACAGTTATTTGTGGTACTGAGGGACCCTGGAGGCCAGAATGTGCTTTGATATGCTAACAAACACTATGGGTAGCTATTTGATCTTTTGGCCAGAGGAAAGAAAAGTAATTCCCTTACTGCAGGCAAATGGATGGAACTTGAAAAATATCATCCTGAGTGAGGTAACTCAGTCACAAAAGAACAAACATGGTATGTACTCACTGGTAAATGGATATTAGCCCAAAAGTTCGGAATACCCAAGATTCAATTGACAGCAACTGTTGGACTAAACATGAGGTCCCAGATGGAGGAGTTGGAGAAGGGACTTAAGGAGCTGAGGGAGTTTGCAGTCCCATGGAGGGAGCAACAGTATCAACTGACCAGGACCCTCCCCACCCCCGGTGCTCCCAGCGACTGGATCACTAACCAAAGAATATGCATGGAGGGATCCATGGTGCTGGCCACATATGTGGCAGAGGAGGGCCTTGTGGGCCATCAGTGGGAGGAGAGGCCCTTGGGTCTGATGGTGTTAGATGCCTCAGTATAGGGGAATGCCAAGGAGGGAAGACAGGAGTGGATGGGTGGGTGGGAGAATACCCTCATAGAGGCAGGGGGAGGGGTAGGGGATAGGAGATTTCCAAAGGGGAGACCTGGAAAGGAGGAAACATTTGAAATGTAAATAAAGTATCAAAAAATAAAAAATAAAATAAAAAAAGTAGACCGGGCAGTGGTGGCACACGCCTTTAATCCCAGCACTTGGGAGGCAGAGGCAGGCGGATTTCTGAGTTCGAGGCCAGCCTGGTCTACAGAGTGAGTTCCAAGACAGCTAGGGCTATACAGAGAAACCCTGTCTTGAAAAAACCAAAATAAATAAATAAATAAATAAATAAATAAATAAATAAATAAAGTAATTCCTTTTGGTAAATAAGAACCACTCTCACAATGAGAACTTGAGGAATGCTGGCTTTTATCAAAATGCCAAAAATTATTCTACAATACAGCTTGCACTCATTTCTGGTTATTTGGACTGCCTTTTAGAATAGAGTTAGAATTAATGTTTCCTTTGAACCTGACAGCACACACTTGGGCTCTTGAAAATTTAGCTGAATGTGCTGTCTCAGGTAGGGAATTTGGAATCAAAGTTCATGCTAAGCTGGAAAGAATGGAGGGAAATCCCCCAAGGAATTAATAGAAACAGTAAAGGGGTATTAGCATATTTTTATGGAAGAGTATATTGGAAAGGAGAGCATATGGGAGAAGTCACCAGAAGGTTGCTAAAAAGAAATGGCTAAGTTTTCACTTAGTGAGGTGTCTCTGGAGATACCAAGTCATTTAGAAAAGCATTCTCAAGGCACAGCCATTCAGTTCCTTGATGTGTGATCTCTTTTCTAAAGCACCATGACTGCCAAATGTTGTCATTCATTTATGAGTCCAGAGTTCACAGGACAGGGCATTTGCTGAACTCAAATTGAAAATGCTTGTAGCCTTAAGGATTCATTAGTGTGTTCCTGCTGGCTCCTCGCCTGAAGAAAACAGACAAATAATTTCTCTATCTGCTGTACCATTGGGGGGTGGGGATGTTTCCTGAGTATTGAGAATCCTCCTAAGACTCTTTGCCCTCAAGCAAGATAGGAAGGACACTGGTGAGCTCAACACTGTATAAACTAATGACATGACCCCTCCATGGTATGGTTGGGGAGAAAGTTTGTATTGTAGATTTGAAAGAGAACAGCCAGAGGCATCTGCAACAGTGCAGAGCAGAGAGAAAAGTAGTCTGAACGTGGCCAGCAGACTGGACCTGGCCATGAAAGAAACAGAGAGGTGGAGGGTTATAAGGAGAACGAGTAGCTGCAGGGGAGGGAAGCCCAAGAACTGGAAGGAGTTTATGGTAAAGGAGGAGGTGAGAAAAGCTAAGATGCTAGGTAGCATGGGCATTGAGATGTGTAGCAGGCATTTGTGATACTGAAGGAGACTAGAGGCCAGCATGAGTTTGATATGCTTATAGGGACCACAAATAGACATTTGCCCCTTCTGCAGTTTTTTACTTTTTTGTTTTTTGTTTTTTGTTTGTTTGTTTTTTAATTTGGGAAAATGGGATTTTTATTGGAACTGACAACCACTAAGAGGATTGAAAAACCCTAGATCACAGCCCAAAATTTTGTTTATAGAGTGAAAACACCCTCTGCTCCAGTTTGCCTCTGACTCAATCATTACCTTGGATGGGACAGAGCCTCCTGTATAAATCCTCAAGCCACAGCCATCCTACTACTGTAGTTTTGACAAATGGTCATGGTATTTGTACCCATAGATAAGGTTGCTGTTCTCAGTCTTAGAGAAGCTTCTGTTTGCTGTGAGCAAGAATAAATGCAGAGACTCATTACTAGTCAATATATTGGGAATAAAAGACTTTTGAGTGATCAATCCTAGGTGGAACATCTATCTCATGCACTCCAAGGCCTAGGGAATGTGGAACAAGAAGAAAAACCATAAGAACTGGTGGATGACCACAGAGCTTATCTGTGTACCTAAGAGACAGACAGCAGTAACTCAGCTCCAGCATGGGACTTAATTTTATTCCTGGGGCCTTTCATGTCCCTAAGGGACCCTCCTTGCTCTCATCTGTGTTAAGGGCTCCCACTAATCTAGCCACCATTCAATTAGACTTAAAAGTTCACATCCCTCTTAGGCCTCCAGTGTCCTGCCTCAGCACACATAAACTTTATGAAGTTTGATTCTGCTGTCTCTGAGAAAAAAAAACCGGGCAACACAAACGTCATTTGTTTTCATTTCCTGAACAAGCTTTGCAGTCTGATCCCCGCAGACCTGGGAGTAAAGTGAATCACATAAAGTGCATCCCGTCCCTTTATCACAGTTAACAATTGCCAAAGCATTGCCTCCCTGGGGGTGCTCGCAGGACCCCGAGTTACCAAAGCTACAGTTTGACAACAGCCCAGCCGCACGCTCCGAGGGTTGAGCACTGCTAACCACGCAAGATGAAATCAGGTGTGTGGTGCCCTGGGCATAAGAAGAGGAAAGCCGGGCAGTAAATCCTAGTGTCTACCTTGTAAAGTGCAGTGCTACCGGTCGGGCAGACTTTCGCTGGATAAGCAGGTAGAAGATTTCTCTTATGAGGACATACGCCATTGACAACTGTGAACACTGGGTACATAGTAGGACACAGAGCCACCCATGCACAAGTGGGATAGATCAGAGAGAGACTCACTGAGCTTCTATAGGCCCCCGGGAGCTCAACCCTGCCAGTACCTGTGTTTGCTCACTTCCCTGAGTCCTGCCATATTCTTATTGGTCAGGGAAACTCAGAACATAGCTGTTAGCAATCATGGCGCTCAATCAACAGGGCTTTACCCCACTGAGCTCAATAGGTAAGCTGGAGATCTGCTCTGATTAAGGCGGTGAGCCATATGAGGACGACTCTGGGACAGTTTCACGTTAACCACGTACAGGGATGGTGCTGGCAACTGCTACTGGGTTAAGAGACTCTACTTATTTACACCACACAACTCTAGTTCTTCTTGCCGTCTTTGGCACAGCCATTCATTCAGAAATTTTGGTAGTATGCACAGAGACTGACAAACCTGGTTTTCTGTGTATACCACCAAGAGGAAAGAGATTTTATTGGATGCTGTCAGCCAGTCAGTCAGGACTCTGGTCCTCCCACCCCACCTGCTGAAGGTGTAAAGATACTCTTAAATACTTTCTTCCAGAAGAATCTCTTAGATTTAACTATCCTCACTTGCAAATGGATGTCCTTAGGGGCATTCCCTGGGGTTTGGAGGTGGCAGCATGTAGGTATTTAGTACAAGTCCAGATTATCTGAGTGAGACCCACACCGCTCCAAACTTTGCCCCTCCCCCACTCCCAACTTCTAAGTCAATAATTCATAATTTTAGTAAATTCACAAAGCATTTAACCACCACCCCTAACCAATTCCAGAGCCACACTTTTCAAAAAATAGTAAATATAACTTGATGAAATACAAAGGATTTTGAAATCAGGATGGGGGAGTTCCCAGCCCTACTCCTGTCCATGGCTTTGTCCCCACACAGGAGACAGAGGTTTCTAGCCCAAAAAAGGGAGGAAAAGAGAACTATGATCTTCCCTTATTCTTGTATTTTAATGGCCTGCTCCCCTACCTGTAGGTACCAGACTCCATCTGCCTACACCCTGAAGCAAGCTGGGCTCTGCTGGCCTCCTGTCCCTATTTGTGAACATTTCCAAGTGGCCCTTAGAGGGTGTGTGTGGGGGGGGTGGCTGGGATGCTGCTAGCAGGTGTCAGAATGAGTTAGAGGCTTCCCTAGGGCTCTGGGAGAACCCAGGAAGAGGTGCTGTTCTCACACCAGCACCCGCCCCACCCCTGCACAGCCCAACAGGACTGCTCTTGATTGACACTTGTCAGACCTGCAATCTGTGTTTCTTCTCCCTGATGAGAAAGTCCAAAACAGCACACTGCACAGCCTTCAGACTGAGCTTTGGACAGAATCTGTTAGAAACCGGCACCATTGTGACCTAACTGGGGTGGGGGTAGGGCATCCAAAGCATCATGGATTCCTTCTAAAGAACTTAGATGCCCATCGACCCCCATAAAATGTCAAATCACCTTCTTTGCCTGGGTATGTGCAGATCATATGACACACTTGTTTCTGTCTTACAGAAAGTTTGTGAAGCTTTTTGTTTTTCTAATAAGAGTGTATCGTCCAAGGAGACTTTGATTCCGCAGTTCTTTATTCTCTCAAGGGCTATAATCCCTCTCTCGCTCTCTTGAACATATAACTTACACACTGAAGAAATGAATTGTATAAATATACAATTAGAGGTAGTGACAGAGCTGTGA
>JAPYYD010006137.1:0-11431 GCA_028551405.1 Uromys caudimaculatus
CTTTACCTCTGTTCTCTTGTGTTTCTTTAAGGATGTTATTCATTTCTTTCTTAAAGTCTTCTATCATCATCATGAGAAATGATTTTAAATCTGAGTCTTGCTTTTCTGGCGTATTGGGGACTCCAGGGCTTGCTGTGGTGGGAGAGCTGGGTTCTGATGATGCCAAGTGGCCTTGGTTTCTGTTCCTTAGGTTCTTGCCTTTGGTTTTTGCCATCTTGTTAACTCTGATGTTAGCTGATCTTACTTTCTGGCTATGGCTTTTCTCACCTGCAGGCCTCTGTATCAATACTCCTTGTAGACCAGCTCTCTCTGAGAGGTGTTTTTTCCACACTCCTGGGTGAGTAACTTTCTCCTGGAGCTCCTTGACTATGGAACCCTGGTGGCCCAGGCAGATGTATCCTGCCGCAGCCGCCACTGTTGGGATCCAGGGGGTTTCTATGCCCGCCTACCTCAGTCTGTGTCTCACAGGTTCAGGGCAGTTCCTGGTGAGCTGTGGAGCTTGTCTTGGGCCCACTCCCGGGATTTCCAAACTCCTGGGAGGGTATCCCTCTCCCAGCGCTAATCGGCTATGGAGCCCTGTGGCCCAAGCTGAGGTCCCCGGCCGCCCGATGGAGCTGTTCCTCTTTCTCTACATCCTCGCCAGCATCTGCTGTGATCTGAGTTTTTGATCTTAGCCATTCGCAAAGCAGTCTTATTACATGAACTCAGCAAACCTTTACACCCCACTCCCACCATCTCATTGGCTCTCAAGTAGCAAGATATGATGCTGTCTTTTTCTCAATGACTTGCTCAATTGCCTGATCCAGAGTCAGAAGTCTCTGTGATTGCAAATTCTACATTGGCTCAGACAGGAAGTATCAGGGGCACAAATGCCAGCATTGCAGGGGACCTGCTTAGCTAACTTCCTCCTACATTTGTACCATTTTGATTTTATTTTTGATAGCCCAGTGGGAGTCTGGGAGTTAGAGGTCTTTGCTCAGGTCTTGTTTACCCCATCTCATGGGGACTCCAGTATAGGGGATCATGCCTGCCTTAGGTTGACTTGTCAGCAGCTTCTTAGCTGTCATGGATTACAGGACATCAAGGGACATCCACCCTGTAAGGCATATCAGAGTGTAAGGATGGAGCCTAAACAGAGGCATTGTGAATTTCTGTGAGCCGAACTCTAATCACTTCTCTGGGAAGGAGGCAGTCTGGATGCTCAAGAACTATGAGTACTTGAAGTATAGACTTACTGATAGATCATTGCCAAGAGATGTGCTGTAAAAGACATTTAAGCAATATAATAATAATAATAATAATAATAATAATAATAATAATTAGTAGTAGTAGTAGTAGTAGGAGGAGGAGGAGGAGGAGGAGGAGGACGAGGACGAGGAGGACGAGGAGGACGAGGAGGACGAGGAGGTCGAGGAGTATAATGCCTCCCACTAGAGCATAAGAGATTATCCAGGAGGTCTCAAAAAACCTTTTTATGTTGTTTTGCACCTTTCCCATGAATCCCATATCAAAAGCAAGAATGAGTCCCATTTAACTTGGAACTCCTTTCTCTGAGTAGGACCCAACAGCTGTATCATAAATTACCTTTAATTATTGGGAATCTATGTGTGTCTATTGGGAAACAGGTGAAAATTAAATAACCCATTCCATCAGTTGCAATTATTGCTTGTAAGCATGAGGTTTCTAGTTGGGCTATCATTTTATAATGTAGTGTAACCAACTCCATTAAAACTTTTTAAATATACAAATGTAAATAAACATACGCTGGAGATTTCCATAGAAGTGAGTATCTATATAGTGTTTCAAAAGACCACTAGTGTTTGTTATCCCTTTCCATATTCCCTCCTCTACCCTAATCTATCACCACACCCAATTTAACTATTTCCCATTATAACCTTTAATAGTTTTACCATAGTATTTTTTCTCTACTCCCTTGAAAATCTACCCCCACAATTCTCCCGTACCAAATTCATGACTGCTAAGGGTATTCCATGCTAAGCACACATTCAAAGAATCAAAGCTACCATTCACAAATGAGAAAAAAACTGGAGAAAATTGTTTTTCTGCATCTGCATTACCAGACTCAGGGTGTTTCCAACTCCATTAGTTTAAGTATGAGTTTCCTAATTTTGCTTAACAGCTGAAAATACTCCATCATGTAATTATGCAACATTTTCATTATCATTCATCAGCTGATGGACACTTAGGGTATTTCTACTTCATGGTTATTGTTAACTGAATAGTAATGAAAGTAAATGCTTCTCCATATTTCTTGATTGTACCAGAATTTTTGGAGAACCTGTGTACCTGTCTATGAATATGGAATGATAGCACCTAAGCTTGAAGTAGCCTTTAGTGAGAGATTGTTATCTCAACTTTTATGGAGTTATTCTTTTGAAGGAGTCTCAGAGCCTTTGCATAACTTAGTTTGGAGTCTGGCAAACCAGGATATTTCCTGTGGCTGAGGACTGCTTTGGTGATGGGCCTTTCAAGACAACTCCTAGATCAGATTGAAGTTTTGGTATGCAGACACTGAATTGCTAAAGATGTCTTTTTGTGTAACAATACAAAGCACTTCTAGGAGCCTGTCAGGGTTCAGTCCTTGAGAGGCTAATCCTGTGCTCCTGAGAAGGTAAATTCATCATTCAGTAGCTCTCTTTTCTTCTATCATTCATTCTGAGTAATTCAGAACACTAATAGGAAACCAAAACCAATTTCTCTCAACATTTTCACAGTAAATGCAAAATTATGTTACAGATTGCCCCTCCGTTTGTCAAGAGCATTCACAATTATCCATGTTCCTAACATATTTTAATATCAGAAATTAACAACCTGAACAGCACAAGACTGTCCAGAAGTAACAAAAGCCTCTCAAACTGTATTCTTTCCAACACAACCAGTCCCTACTTTAGGGTAACAGTTGTTCTCCAATTAACCTATACAACCAATCTAAATTTTGCTGCTGCCTCTCAAGAACTCTCAGACACCAGACAGGTACTTCTGTCAACCAGCAGCCTAAGATTTCCTATCTATTGACTATTCTGAAGGGTGGGATCTCTCCCCTTTCCTGAATCTCTCTTCCTTTCCTTGCTCTTTGGACTCATATCCCCAGCTACAAGGACCATGAACCTTATAATTTCAAATGCACATCCAAGAACATTTTGTTCTTAACTCCTTAACTTCACCTCTGTCTTTAGGAAATTTGTCCTAACAGATTTTCAAACAACTATAGACTGCTCCAGCAAATACAGGACCATCCCCAGCTATTTCATCAGAAACAACATCTTGTTTCATCAGAATCTACCTGTTTCACAGACTATACTGCCCTAGTATTAGATGGTCCCACAGAACCTGAACATCAACTAACATAGTCTCCTCTTCCTGGCTTTGACAAACAAGCCAGTTTCCTCGGGTCACCTAACAATAATGTCCCAATGTCAGCATGTATCAGCAAGAGAGTCTGAAGACCACTTCCCCAAATTCAGCAATCCTGTAATAAAACAAGAAGGTAGGAATGGAGGGAGTTTAGGCAGCAAGAGCATGTTGAGCATGGCAAGCATGACTCTGGCAGGCCTTGCCCTTCTCCCCTAGTCACTCTGCCTTGGTAAAAATCATTAGGTTGCATTCTGAAGGCTAGGACAAGATCTATTTCTCCACTTCATCCTGCTAAGTCTATCAAGGTCCAATTATTAAAGTGTTAAAGTATAACGATCAAAAGCCCCCTTTGGCTCACCTTATTAATGTGCCCAGATAAAAGTAATCACTTCACCCTAACACCATGTTTCAACCCATTTTACCTTTATAAAATGGCATTTGCTTATGGGCCACTTCTGTCTTCTCCCTATCCAGAGGCAGTCCTTTGTCTCCCTCCAACTCCCACCCTCAGGACAAATATACCTCCTCCCTCTTGTTTGTTCCTTCAGCTTCTCTCTCAACCTCTATCTTCTATATTTGTATCTTCTTCACTTACCTCTGTCCCTCTGGAGCAAATAAATTTCCTTTGTGCTGAGAACTTGGTATTGGGGGTCCAGAGATGATTCTTTTCCCAACACATAACACTTGGGAGGCAGAGACAGGGGTGTTGGCATTAAGGCACCTCCATGGCCAGCTTAAAGTCCCCATCAACAGTAGGGCCATTAGGTACCTCCATGGCCAGGCCAAGGCGCATGATATCAATAGGACCATCACGCAACTCCATGGTCAGCCCAAAAGGAACCTATGACAACAGGACTAGTCATTACCAGCTGTGCAGAGATGACACATTCCTATTGTCAGCTATGTTGCATGTTCTCCTGCTCATGTACTACATCCCTGATAAAAAGCTGTGTTTCTCCTCACACCTCTCTTTCTTCCCTTCCTTCACACAGATGCAGCCTCTGTGCTCCCAAATCCCCCACGTTAATAAACCTCCCACCTGAGACCAGTCACATGCTGTAATTTTGTTAGATTTCACCACTTAGATCCAAAAAGGGGGTTCTCTGTGAGTTTGAGATCAGCTTGGTCTAGAAAGTGATTTCCAGGAAAGCGAGGGGTGTTACGGAGGTAAACCTTATCTTGAAAACAAACAAACAACAACAATAAACAAACAAACACACAACCAACCAACCAAAACCAAAACCCTTTAGGAAATAGATATGAAAATTTCGTATCTGTATTCTACATGTCAGGTTAAAAAATAAGGGTTAATACATGTAGGAACCTTATTCTCATTTATTACTTTTTTGAATATTTTGTACAATATGTTTTGATCATATTCACCTCTGACAACTCCTCCCAGATCCAGCCTTCCCTTCTATACTGCTGTGAAGCAGTTTTCTTGAAGATTAAAAATCTGCCACCTTAGAGAGCAACTTCATTAAACACAGGATGTGAAAGTGAGCTAAAAACAAGAGAATTTTTAAGACAGGATTTTTACAAGGAAGTGACACAAGAGAATGTTCTGTGGGGGAGTTGAAACAATCCACTCAGTTGCAGCTCCTTAAGACAGAGAGTAACTTACTCAAAATAACTCCAGAAGGACCTGATACATTAGTGTCTCCTGCCCCCACTGAAGAGTAACAGTAAAGACTATGCAGAATCCAGCACCTGCCTTCCAATCCACAATCTTCAGAGACCATGCCAGGAGCTTGGAGGTAGACACCAGCAGAACTGGCTAGAAGAAACAGAGACCAGCTAGCTATTTGGAAAGGACTCTCCCACCTGCAGAGCTGCTTGCAGACTGGGCAATGTGATCCAGGTTCCTAGCTTTGGGATATGATCTCTCATCCATGCTGAGGTGGGCTTTGAGATGTAGCAGACTTTTCTTCATTTCTGTTTCTCTGAGTAACCTCAATGAAACTCACTGGCTCACCCATATTGTACTCGGGTTGTACATTCTTTGTTGTGTCATTGGTCCCTATCTTGGGTGGATTGAGCTAGTTCATGTCTCTCTAGGATTGAGATCATGCAACACTTTGGCACTAAAGTGTGTCAAGTTTTGAATAGCCTGAAGTACTATTTCTGCTCTTTCTTCATACTCTTGGATGTTTGGCCTTCCACCTTGCAAGTGACCACACCTTTAAAGAAATTGGACTCTCTCTCAGGAGGCATCAGTTGCCAATAGATTCTTAGCTAGATAGAGGTGGGAATTTATGCCTCCCTCCCTTAAGTTGGGATTTTTTTTTTTTTTTTTGAGACAGGTACTCATGTAGACTACACTAGCCTTAAACTCCTTATACAGTCAAGGATAACCTTGAACTCCCAAACTCTGTGCTTCTTTCCCATCACAGATGTGTGACACCATACCCGATTACATGAACTTGTTTTTTTGTATATTTATTTATGTGCATATTTGTGTGTGTGGTCAGAGGCCCACTTTTGGGAGGCAGTTTTCTCCTTCCACCAAGAGAATGACAGAGAGGGAACTAAGGTGATCCATCTTAGTGGCAAGAATCATCTCACCAACCCCATTAAACATTTTTCAACATCACTAAAAATGGTATTAATTCATGCATCTGTATTTCATATTTACTTTTGCTTTTACTGTGGCCACACAAGGATAGATACTTTGACATGTGCATATATACATTTAAAAATATTGTATAGGTTTTTTTCTCACTTACTATCTGTGCTGATAGGCACATACAAGAGCTATAGAGCCAGACAAACAATATTGACAACTGGAAGATATAGTGTTTTCTACATAACTGAAAATACTCAACATTATATCATTGAAGGAGTTGGTTAAGTATATATGAATGTTGATACAAGAACATCCATTTGTCTTATGACAAAGTTACTTATGGAATTTATGGAGAGGACAATAAGACAGGCTTTGATTTGAAAGAGTGTATGCTCTTACTTGTATTGTTAGGTAGAAGAAATGAATACTTTCTATAGACATGTGCTTTTCACATGCTCAACATCTATGTAAGACAAACTAAAACGAAATCCCAGCATGGAAACAGGACAAGAAATTCCACCCCTATTTAAGGAGCTGTAATTGTTAGCTGCTGAAAGAAAGGATCGATTTTCTTTAAGTACTGCCCCTTGCCACACTCTAGTAAAAGACCACATATCCAAGAATGCTGGAATAACACATATTGGCATTGATAGAAAAGCTAGAGATGACACAAAGTTGTTGGAAAAGAAGGATGACTCTAGGAAGAGTTAAGAGGGAAGAAGGGTGAGTATGATCAAAACACATGGTAAAAAGAAGAAATAATAAAAATGTAAAAATGTGATTTTCAAATGCTTTCATCCAGAAACAGAAGAGAAAATGTCTGAATTAGATTGCTAGTAGGACTAAGAATCAAGTCATATAAGCCTTTCTCAGGACCTCAGTAACGTTATCATCATCTTTCTAAGTCAAGACAGATGATAGGTTAAGTTCACATACTGCTCTTTCAGGATGTAAGTTCAGTTCCAAATAACCCATGACAGACAGCTCATAACTGCTTGAAACTCCAGCTCTGAGGGATCTGAGGTCCACTCATGGCCTTCGCAGGTACCTATGCTCATGTATAAGCACACACACACACACACACACACACACACACACACACACACACACACACACACACACGTGTATTAACATTTGCTACCAGAAGTCAGTAGACATGGAAAATGACTAAGTTATTCTTTATTACAAAACACAAAACAGCAGCAGTTTCCATTACCTGAGTATCCAGTCTATGCCCCTCTGCTGAAGGCTTCTCATGCATAGCAAAATAAAATTTCCCCAAAAACGTTTTGCCTGGACCTATACTTTAGCTCCAGTAATCCAACAAAAGGCAAAACTCTTGTTAAGAGATTCAAACGCATTACTTAAAGATACTTAGCATTTTATTGAGTGTGAAAAAACTTGTGGGGAAAAAAGTCATTATAAGGTAGTCATTTTAGCATGAATATCTTTGAATGACCTCTCTGAAACTATAGTTCAAAGAAAATGCCTCATCTCTCTTGCAAAACACATCTGAATAAGATACAAGGAAATCGTATCTCATTGGACTGTTAGTGACTTTTAAATCTTTTATATAATGGAACAAAATAAAGATCCTCCTCTCTTTCTTTCAGAAGTAGTTTGAGGTCAGAATACACCCATGGTTCTTGCATCAGAAATTCCACCCTTGTTTTCTGCTTCTTCGTCCTCACTGCTTTTGATGGTCAAGAAGTGATTTTCTTTTTCTCAGAAAGCAGAAATGCCTGGAATTCATTATCAAAGTCAGTAATCCACAGTCTAGAAAAATGTAAAATAAATAAATAAATAAAAAACATTAATTCACTCTTCTTCTATGATTTAAAGGTTTTATTTTGTGTGTGTGTGTGTGTGTGTGTGTGTGTGTGTGTGTGTGTGTGCCTGTGTGAGTTTATCATGTGTACCATGTGTGTGCAGGTGCCTGTAGAAGTCAGAAGTTACCAGAACCCCTGGAACCTGTGTTATAACAGTTGTGAGCAGTTGTGTTGGGTGCTGGGAACTGAAGCTGAGTCCTCTACAAGAACAGCAAGTGCTCTTAACTGAAGAGCCATTTCTCTAGACCCTCATCTTTTCCTTTTGTACTCCCTAACTTCTCATTTTCCCTCCATAATTTTTTCTAAGGCCAAGTTAAGGAGATGCTGATGTTTCCTCTAAAATGGGTGACATATCCATGCTATACAATGGTGGACTGATACATGTTTAACATCCATACAATATCATAAAACTGATCTGGGGACTGGAGCGATTGCTCAATGGTCAAGAGCACTAGCTATACTTGTAGAGGACCCAGGTTTAATTCATACTACAGCTTACCTGTATCTCCAGTTCCAAGGCATCCCATACCATCTTCTAGCCTCTAAGCCAGAATATACATGCAGGCAATTTACCCATACACATAAAATTTTAACATTTAAGGAAAAAATTAATTTGTTGGTTTGCCTCTGTGTGTGTGTGTGTGTGTGTGTGTGTGTGTTGTGTGTGCATATATGTATGTGTTGGCATGTATGTGTGTGTGTGTGTATGTGTGTTGTGTGCATATATGTATATGTGTGGGCATGTATGTGTGTGTATGTGTGTGCGTGCCAGAGGTCTATATCAGGACTCTTCATTAATCTTGCAACTTATGTTTTTGAGGCATTGTCTTTCAATAAACCTGCCATTCATGGGTAACCTCCTTCTTCCTGGCCCTAAGGTTATAGAAATATGAGACCACAATCAATATTTTTTAGGTAGAATCTGAAGATCTGAATTCAGGTCCTTCTACTTCTCTTACAAGAATGTTACTTAACTGAGACTCTTTGAAGTTTCTGCTTTGGCCATATCTATGCTGTGAATTCTACACCCCAACTGTCTGACTGTGGTCTATTCAGTTTGATATCAACATCCAGAATGTTGGTAGGATTCCAATGATTCCATCTAAGCCTTAGGTTTTTGCACAGAAGACTTGAAAAAAGATTGAGGATTTTATTTTTATTCAAGCCTCAAAGAGTAATTCTTTTCATAATCTGACTGTCTGGTCTTAGCCCTTTGACTAACTGTTCTCATGCATGTGCATCCACACGCATACAATCACAGTCGCAGACCACACACACACACACACACACACACACACACAAACTCTGCTTCCTGTCTCTGTTTTTGTTCTGTATTAATTCATTTCTTATTATTGAAGTAAAATACCTTGACTAACCAACATTCAGGAGGAAGGGCCTATTTGCCTAAAACCCCCTACAGTTCCAGCAGGGTAAGAGTCTATCACCATGGTGGTAGGGAAGTCTGAGAGGAGGAGTAAGAAGCTGAAGTACATCTTGAAACACAAACATGATGTGGAGAAAACTCACTGGGAATGATATGAAGTTTTGCAACCTCAAAATCTGTGGCAGTGCCATACTTTCTCCAGCAAGGTCACACCTTCAAAACCTACCCAAATAGCAATATCTACTATAGATCAAATATTTGAACATCTGAAACTGTGGGAGGAGTTTTTATTCAAACCATCACACTATGTATATGTTTATGATTCAAGTAGCTTTTTCCTCTAGGAATAAACCACATTCCTATGGCATATCTTAATTGTAGTATATGTCTTTCTGAGACTTTCGATGGTGGAGTAAGAAGATACCATAGAGCCTCATTTGGTTTCACAATATCTATTTCATTATCTGAAACCTGCATATTTTTTAATTTCTCATGTCAAATAATTGACTCTTACTTTGCAGATCAAATCTGAAGAACTGATACCTTGCCCAGGGTGCAGAAACAAATGCAAAGCTGTAAAACTAAGAAATGTCCAGATAACTCATCACTTTCTGCTTCCTTATGCATCCACTCTAGCTTGGTACCCTCTCAAACTCCAACCAACACAAAGAAAGAAAGAAATCTTTCAGGCATTCAACATTTCCAGGGGAGGGGAATTTGAAAGAGCAAATCTTAAGGAAGTGAGCTTGTGTTTTCTTCCAGGAGAGACAACTAGACTTATAAATATTATAATCCAATATCTGGTAGATATATTCAACTTGCAACACTTGGGCCACATGCAGAAGATTGCAGCTATGAAAGGTCTAGCACAAAATAATAAGTTTACTAAGAACAATAAGATTTTTTTTTGTAAACCAACTGTTTTTGAGTTTGAAGTGTGTGTGTGTGTGTGTGTGTGTGTGTGTGTGTGTGATATTGGAATGTCAAAAGTTTGGACATTCTGATAAGGTTTCACTTTCCTAGAAATGAGTGGCTTAAGAACTACTTAAAACGACCTTCATCTTGAAGGTCAGGGGAGATGGCTTTCCCAGTGAAGTGTTTCCTACACAAGCATGAAGACCTGAAGCTAGTTCCTATCACCCACATAAAAAATACTGGAAATAGTGGCAAATGACTGTGGTCCAAGAACCAATGAAGCAGATACTGACAGGTTCGTATCACTTGATGGCTAACCAGCTTTACAGAATTTATTACTCTCAGGTTCCAGTGAGATATCCCATCTCAAAAATAACTGAAGTGGATGGTTTTTGATGATGGATGGCCATTAGAGGTTGTCCTCTGGTCTCCACACTTGTGTACACAATCCATACACACATGCTCACCTGAACTCGCATACTTTTATAAAAATTGCCTTGATCTCATATGGATTTGAAGACCATAGGGGGGAAATGAACCACAAAAGAAAATGCTGAAGATTTTTAAAAGTAATATTGCATGGTATATCTTATTTATAAAATACCTTATGCTTATATAAAATAGTCTGAATCACATGTATATGATAAATGCATAATTTAAATCTCTGTCTACAAGCAGACCACCCTAGTTCCCTTAGTCTATCTTAAATGTTCTCAGAGCACTCACATTAGGCTCTAGTTTGGCAAAAGTCAGACCACCTGACAAAGATGATTTTATATGAAAATGTTAATGTGTCATCTCATATAATTGATGAGTGCTGTGTTGGAAGAAAAAAGTAAATGCCTGGGTATGCTTTCACATTGTAGATCTTAAACATATTGTAGATCTAAGAAACCTCAAGTCAGGACTATCTGCATAAACAAAGTTATATTTATAAGTCTATTTATCTATTATCCTTATAATAGTACTAAGTATCACCAGTACTTGGGCACTCACCAGTCACAGGGCAAGGAAAGGCTTCATACTTAATCTAATTTTTTTGATACTTTATTTACATTTCCAATGATTCCCCTTTTCTGGGTCTCCTCTTTGGAAACCACCTATCCCCTCCACTCCCCGCATATATGAGGGAATTCCTCCTCCCACCTACCCGCCCACCCATCCCCATATTCCCACCTTGACATTCCCCTTTACTGGGGCCTCTAACACCCTCAGGCCCAAGGGCCTCTCCTTTCTCCCTGATGGCCATCGAGGTCATGCTCTGCCACATATGTAGTCCTATGTAGTCCGAACCATGGGTCAATAGATATGTATACTTTGGTTGGTGGTCCGAGCTCCAGGACGACCGGGGGGGGGGGGGGG
>JAPYYD010006138.1:0-11430 GCA_028551405.1 Uromys caudimaculatus
TTTATAGAGTGTGGTTTCCCTCGTTGAGTTGACGTTTACCATTTAATATCCTTTGTAGGGCAGGATTTATGGAAACATATTGTGTGAATTTGGTTTTGTCATGGAATATTTTGGTTTCACCATCTATATTAATTGAGAGTTTTGCTGGGTATAGCAGCCTGGGTTGGCAGTTGTGTTCTCTTAGAGTCTGTATGAGTTCTGCCCAGGATCTTCTAGCTTTCATAGTCTCTGGTGAGTAGTCAGGTGTAACTCTGATAGGTCTGCCTTTGTATGTTAGTTGACCTTTTTCCCTTACTGCTTTTAGTATTCTTTCTTTGTTTTGTGTATTTGGTGTTTTCACTATAATGTGACGGGATGAATTTCTTTTCTGGTCCAATCTGTTTGGAGTTCTGTAAGCTTCTTGTATATTTATGTTCATCTTTTTCTTTAGGTTAGGGAAGTTTTCCTCTATAATTTTGTTGAAGATATTTGCTGGACCTTTAAGTTGGGAATCTTTACTCTCTTCTATATCTATTATCCTTAGGTTCTGTCTTCTCATTGTGTCCTGGATTTCATGGATGTTTTGGGTCAGAAGCTTTTTGCATTTTGCATTTTCTTTTACTGTTGTGTCGATGTTATCTGTGGTATCTTCTGCTCCTAAGATTCTCTGTTCTATTTCTTGTATTCTGTTGGTGATGCTTACATCAAATGGTTATTATAATCCTTAATTACGTTTTCAGATACTGTTTCTTCTACCCAAATAACTTTCCTTACCTGACATAGAATGTCATGCTCATGACTCTGTATTGGTTAAAATACTTCACCTCCTACATCACCATCCTCATTTGGCTGTTTTACTCATAGAATTACCTGCTATATAGATAGTATTGAATTTCTCTGAAAACTAAAAATTAATATGAATTAAAGTCATTAATAAGAGCATATGAATTTGAGTCACCACACCCATATATATGCACATAATCTCCTGTAACTTCATTTCTTAGGCATATCTTATGGCTTTCATGGGTACTACATACACATGCAGACCAAACACCCACACAAATAAAATGATAAAATAAATTTAGTGAAAATGTAAGGTAAACCAATGGTTAGAAAAGTAAGTTACAGATGTTCAGTTTTTACTTATAGTTTCCTAGCAACTTATTTGAAAACACATATACATGAATATAATTTTGTATCATGCAAAGTATCATTAAGAAAAAAGTGCAAATATAAATTACAAGTTACTTTTAGATAGTTGCATCAACATAAAAAAGTAATCTCAAAAAATGGAATAAAACTCACATACTAAAAGCCTTCAATGTAAATAAAAAAGAAGCAATCATATTTTGGTGTCAAAATTCATTGTATTCCAAAGCTTTAGAACCAATTTTCCTCTTCAAAATCACTAATATCTGAGGAGGAAAACGATAAATTTGGACCTGTTGTGTGGCTTTGCCCGTATGTTCTACACTTTTGCTGCAACATTCCATCAAAACCTGTAGTCAAGGACACGCACACACATAGATAAGCATACACACACACATACACACACACACACACACACACACACACACACACACACACACACACACACACAAACTACCAAGATCAAACTTCAAAATATAAGTCCAATTTTTGGAAATATTTCTGGATTATGATTATCAATATTATCTCACATATTGACCATAGTACACTGACTCTATAGGAGAAAAATTTTTCCTCAAATATATGACATATAATGCCCTGCAGATATCAAATTGATTTTGATTTTAATTTATTGAATAAGAGTCATCCATGAATTCATGTATTAATAAAACATTTAATGCAACTGTATATTGACTTTCAACTATGTAAATAAAGTTAATTATGCACAGTTAAAAAAACATGGTATTAATAAAATGTTCATTTTAAGACCTTAACCCCACTCATGGCTTTTCCAAGCTCCTGGGAGTGTAGCTTTCTCTAGCTCTCATTGGCTATGGACTGCTGGTGGCCCAGGCAGAGGTCTCCACCTACCTTTTGTCTTGTTTTGATCTAGTATTTCCTCAATATAACATTTAGGAAGGGTAATGAAGTGAAGTTGGAAATATATGATCTGGTTTTCGATTTTGATTTTATAGGCTTCAACACTAAAGTGTTTGGAAGAGTCTCAGAAGAAATGTTGAACACTGGATTTAAAAATTATTGAGACTGCAGTAGACTATGTGGACTTTTGAAATTGGACTAAATGCATCTTGCATTTTGTTATGGCTACAAACCTATGGTGGCCAGGATGTATAATGAGGTGGGTTGAAGAGGTTAGTCCCTCACAGTCTCATGTTTGAAGTCCTTGGTCCATAGTGCGTGGCATTATTTGGAGGTGTGGCCTTCTTGGAGTAGGTATGTCCTTGCCTAATGAAGCATGACACAGTGAAAGTGGACCTCAATGTCCCATGTATAAACTCAAAATACACCCAGTACAGAAGACATTGTTCTTTTGTCTGCATTTGGTTCTAGATGTAGAACGCTTGGTTCCTCTAGCACCATGTCTGCATCCAAATTGCCATGCTTCTGGCCATGAAGATAATGGATTAAAACACTGAAACAATAAGCCAGTCACAGTTAAAAGTTAGCCTTTATAAGAGTTGCCTTGGTCATGATTTTTCTTTACAGCTATGGACAATCTAAGTCAAGAGCTTTGATCTCAGCATTCAGGAGATGTGCCACACAGATCTCTGAGTTCTAGGTCAATCTAAAGCACAAGTTCTCAGACAGTCAAGCTTAGGCAGTAAAAGAGTTGGAATCAGGAAGATGGCAATAAAATAATTCAATAAGAGGGGTGAAGTTCCAGTCCCAGTAGAGCAAGTAGTAGAACATGTCAGATTTGACCATGTGGCTGTGGCTTTGGAGTCAAGAATAGAAGGAACTAATGAAACAATTGATGCTGGTTAATTAGAGTTAAGAAATAAACAGTGATTAAGAAGAGACCAGTGTCACTCAGGTGAAATCTTCTGGGGAGTATTTTCTGATATCACTCAGAATCTGTATTCTAGAAATAGCCAAGGTTGTACCATGTGTTTCAGCTGGGCTTGATAATGTATAAGAATCACCAGGTTGTAGAGGTTTTGAAGATATAATGGTGTCATGTAGTATAGCTGAGTCGTGGCACTGTGAGAAGCGATGGAAGGCCATTGATCAATTTGTGGCTTTTGATGTTTCAGGACTGAAGGGGTCATGCAAAGTAGTTGATTCATGGCATTCTAAAGATAACCTGTGAGAAGCTATTTGTAAAGCCTTTTTGGAGCAGAAAACTTTGACTTTATGTGCCAACATTGCTGTATTTGTGGCTAACAAGAGTCACAAATTGAAAATCTCATAAGAAAATCTGCAGATTCTTCCTACCATATAGTCAGATTCATACTAAAACAATTTAAATGAACTTAATGTGTGCAGGAAAACAATAATCCTACTATACAGAATAGGCTAACAAATTTAAAGATGAGTTACAGGAGTGGACACTGCCCAGAGCTGAATAGGTCCTCTCGTAATAACTAAGATATTCCAAAATCTAAACCCATGAACACAAGACTCTCCTATAAAATTATGGGTTGTATAAAATTTAGAGCTAAAGTCATCTATCTATCTATCTATCTATCTATCTATCTATCTATCTTTCTGTATTGCTGTTTTACGATGTATCAACCTATATGTCTGTCTCTCTGTCTGTTATCTAAGTATGACTAAGCTATCTATCATCCTTCTATAATTTATCAGTAAATCATATGCTGAATATATATTTCTTTCTATCTAACTCTCTACCTCATCTATCTCTCTATCACTCTATCTCTCTGTCTCCCTATCTCTCTCTGTCTCTGTTTTTCTGTCTGTCTATCTATCTATGTATCTAACACTAAGCATCTAGCAACCACCTATTTTCCTATTATCTTCTAGTATCTATCTGTTATTTGTCTTTTATTTATATAAACATGTACACAGGATTAAATGTATAAATGTAATCTTGTGAGATCATTTAGAATTGCTCATATGTCTGTTTTTAAGGCTAACCCCATCATAGTTGACAAACATTTTTGGCTGTTACTTCTGCTGAAGACATTCTCTCTCTCTCTCTCTCTCTCTCTCTCTCTCTCTCTCTCTCTCTCTCTCTTTCTCTCTCTCCATTCTCTCCTTCAGCCTCTCACAAATCAATAAGTGGTAGTCACACTTTATTTTAGGTGGAGTCTTATGAAAATTTTGCTACCGAAATTGACATGTCACCCAAGAACTACATTATAAAGATCTTGTCTAGATAACCAAATTGTTAAAATTTCAAGAGTACACTCAAATGTGGAACTTCACTGTCATATGTAGTAGGTGCAAACTCAGGGCATGTGTACTGGTCCTCTGTCTCCCATGACCTTTCTGCTCCCTTTTTGTGGATTTTCCTGAGCTTTAGTGGTAGACATTGTGCTTGCTCATTTGCTTTACAGCTAAATAGAACAATCTACTCATTTTCTCCATTGAATATTTCCATAGCACCTTAAAATAATATGGCAGGTGGTCCTCAAAGAAGAAGCTTTTGAGTTAGTACAAGCTCAATACCTCAGAGTCCTGTATAAAAAAGTACTTTCTGAAAGAGTTTTACCTTCAAATTTAAAGAGATAATCAAGAAAAATATCAATTTCTCTAGAGTCTATGTTGTTTAGGAAAGTATAGGACACTCCTGAACAAAAATTTGAATGGCAGCATCTCAAGCATGGCACTGCAGTTTTTGGTAGATATTCTATGACTATTCTGAGAAGAGATTATCACTGTAACTTATTATTTATGTAATTAGTAAGCAACCAAATATCAAACTCAACATATCTTAGCCAATCAAGACATAGGGGAGAGGACATATCACATAACAAACTACATGTTTGTCATTTTCCTTGAAAGCATTAGAATAGAAGAAAAACCATCAACACTTTAGACTCTCCAACAACTGACCTACTGTGAACTTTAGCAAAGGAAAGGGAAGGAGAGTGTATGAATATTACCAAAGGGAACAACCTACTGTGCGTTTTCACATTTAGTGTGATTTGTGTTGAGAAGAGACTGTGGTTATTTACTGTCAAAGACACTCAACAGTAAAATTTTACTATCATTGCCTCATATCAGTAAACACACACATTTATTGAATTCATTTTCTACATCTATTTCTTAAATGACTGTGATTTATTTCCTTAGTTATATTTGAATGCTTTTTTTAAATTAATGAGATTCCCAGGTTGAAGTAGCTTTGCCACTTTCAAAGAATGAATGAAGCTGACTGGATTACAGTGCATCATTTTAATGGTTTGTTGGATATGATTCACAAGTATAATATTTAAAATATTTTTCACCAACTCTTATCAATGAGATTGGGCTGTCATTTCCTATTTGACTATGTCTGTATCTAGTTGGGTTTCAGAATACTACCAGTGTCATAGGCTAAGTTAAGTTTGGAAGTGAACCTTCCCTTTTTTTTTTTTTTTTTTTAGGTTTTTATTTATTTATTTTTTATTTTTTGATATTTTATTTACATTTCCAATGTTTCCTCCTTTCTAGGGCTCCTCTTTTGAAACCACCTGTCCCCTCCCACTCCCACAACCCCAATGATGAAATTCCACCTATCACCCCCCCGCCTGCCCACTCCCATATTCCCACCTTGACATTCCTCTTTACTGGGGACTCTCCTCCCCTGATGGCCAACAAGGCCCTCCTCTGCCACATATGTTTTCTGAACAATGGGTCCCTCCATATGTATTCTTTGGTTGGTGGTCCAGCCTCCATGAGGACAGGGGTGGTCAGGCCAGTTGACACTGTTGCTCCATTCATGGGGCTGCAGACTCCCTCAGGTCCTTCAGTTCCTTCTAGAAGTCCTCCATCTTGGACAGTCCAGCAGTTACTCTAAAGTGAAACTTGGGTATTCCAAACATTTTGGCTAATATCCACTTATCAGTGAGTACATACCATGTTTGTTCTTTAGTGACTGAGTTACCTCGCTCAGGATGATAATTTCAAGTTCCATCCATTCCCCCGCAAATTTCATTAAATCATTGTTCTTAATAGCTGAGTAATACTTCAATGTGTAAATGTGCCACATTTTCTGTATCCATTGCTCTGATGAGGGCGTCTGGGTTCTTTCCAGCTTCTGGCTATTTTAAACATGGCTGCTATGAACATAGTGGAGCATGTGTCTTCATTATATGTTGGAGCATCTTCTGGGCTTATGCCCAGGAGTGGTATAGCTGGGTCCTCAGGTAGTATCATGTCCATTTTTCTGATGGTCCAACAAAATGATTTCCAGAGTGGTTGTTCCAGCTTGCAATCCACCAACAATGGAGGAGTATTCCTCTTTCTCCACATCCTCCACAGGTAGGTAGATCAATGGAATAAAATTGATACCCAGAAATGAACCCACACACCTACAGTCACTTGATTTTAAACAAAGGAGCTAAAACCACCCTGTTGAGAAAAGACAGCATTTTCAACAAATAGTGCTGGTTCAGCTGGTGGTCTACTTGCATAAGAATGCAAGTTGATCCATTCCTATCTCCCTGTACAAAGCTCAAGTCTAAGTGGATCAAGGACCTCCACATAAAACCAGATACACTGAATCTAATAGAAGAGAAAGTGGGGAAAAGCCTCAAACACATGGGTACAGGGGAAAAGCTCCTGAACAGAACACCAATGGCTTATGCTCTAAGATCATGAATAGACAAATGGGACCTCATGAAATGCATAGCTTCTGTAAGGCAAAGGACACTGCCAATAGGACAAAATGGCAACCAACATATTGGGAAAAGATCTTTACCAATCCTATGTCAGATAGAAGGCTAATATCCAACATATACAAAGAACTCAAGAAGTTAGACTCCAGCAAACCAAATAATCCCATCAAAAAAATGGGGAAGAGAGCTAAACAGAGAATTCTCAACTGAGGAAATTTGCACGGCTGAGAAGCACATAAAGAAATGCTCAACATCCTTAGTCATCAGGGAAATGCAAATCAAAACAAGTCTGAGTTTCCACCTCACACCAGTCAGAATGGCTAAGATCAAGAACCTTCCTTTTTAATATTGTGGGATATTTTGAAAAGTGTTGGGAATAGATCTTCTTTAAAAATTGAAAATTGAAAAGAATTCAGCATTAAATTCTGGTCCTGGGCATTTTAAATTCAATCAGAATGCTTGTAATGTATATGTTCAGATTACTTTTATTTTCTTTTATTTATGTTTCATAAAACATATGCATTGGGAAATATGAATTTCTCCCAGATTCTTCATCTTTTTATAATATGAAACCTTTTTAGATAATCTTTTTGTCTAGCGTCTTGACTTCTGCTAGAGTACATATGTATTAAGGTCTTGATGCCTGTACTAGCAAGTTTCATTACTATTTAATCTGATAAAGACATTATTACACAGTTCATTGCACTCTGTCCTAAACATACAACACAGATTAGAGTGAATTCATTCATGATTTCTACATCATTCATTCAGATGTCAGGGTATTTATTATGGCTTCATAGATGATGACAACAAACAGAAGAACATTGAATAACCTCCAGATCCCAATTCTGTCCCTTTGAAATATTTTTCATAAGGTTTATTAGAAGTAAGAAGATATTCTATCAAAATATAAAAAGAACATTATTTCAACAATAAATAAAGACATTCAAATGAACATTGGGGAAGTGCATAGCTTCCAGAAAACAAAACACAACAATATCAAAAATAAAAAACAAAATCTCATGAGAAATCACAGACATTAAAATCTGGTTCATACGTTTAATAATGATAGAAACACATATCAAAAACTAGTGAGTAAAATCAGAAAAAGTATCACACACATACATAACACTGGGTTCTCACATACATAGAGGTCTCAAATAAAAACTCAAAGTAAACTTGAAAATGAGAAAATTTAGCTAATGGGAATGTGTCCGTTTGAATAAGAATGACCCCAATAAGTTCATATATTTAAATGCTTAGTCATCAGGGAAAGGAATTGTTAAGACTAGAAATGGCACTCTTGGTATAGAAATATCTTTGTTAAAAAAAGTGTGTCACAGGGTTGAGTTTTAGCATCATGCTGAACTAGTCTTTCTCTGTCTCTCTGTCACTGCCTGTCTTTCTCTATCTCTCTTTCTCTGTCTGTCTCTGTGTCTCTGTCTCTGTCTCTCTTTCTCCCATGTTGTGAATCAGAGTGTAACTCTAAGCCTCTCAGATACTATTTCAGCTCCATGTATCCTGCAATGTTCCCCAACTCCTCCCTTTTCCTCTTCCACCCAGTTCCCTCTCGCCATCTGTCCTCTGCTTTTGTCTCCCTCCCCAGTGGGATTGAAACATCGTTACTTGGGCCCTATGGATTTTTAACATTTATGAGTTCCAGGGGTTGTATCATGGGCATTCTGTGCTCTTTTGGCCAATATACACTTATTAGTGATTACATAGCATGCATGTCTTTTGGGGCCAGGGATACTTCAGTCAGAATGATTATTTTTAGTTCTGCTCATTTGCTTTCAAAACTCATGATGTTCTTATTCTTAATAGCTGAAATAATGAAATTCCATTGTGCAAATCAACCACATTTTCTGTATCCATTCATCTCTTGTGGGACATCTTGTTTTTTCCAGCTTCTGTCTATTACCAATAAGGCCTCATCCTCTATGAACATAGTGGCTCATGTACCCTTGTGGCATGGTGAGTCATCTTTTGGCATATGCCTTGGAGTGGTATAGCTGGGTCTTCAGGTAGATCTATTTGCTATTTTCTGAAGAACCTACAAATTGATTTCAAGAGTGGTTGTACCTGCTTTCAATCCTGCCAGCTTGGGGTTTTTGTCTGTTTGACTTTTGTTTTTGTTTCCTCCTCCCTGCCGCCCTCCAAATCTGTGCATAGCTTGCCACATTAGAACCAAACATCATAGGAAGGTAATTCAAAGGTCATCATCATCTTTGCAGTAGAATGCAACATACATTGTGGAGTACAGCCAGAAACAGACATATCATTGTCATGAAAAGACTTTTATTAATAATATCTCTTTATATTCCATAATATGTACATCTCTGAGGTTTCTGAAGACCATTTGTGTTTCTATCACCAGTTTATCTGATTTGCTTGTCTCTAGCAATCTAATATCTATTTAACGTTGAAATCATCTAAGGAACCTAAATGAACCTTATTTTTATAAATAAATAAAATAGTATTTAGAATGACAAATAGGTATGATTCATTGATTACTACCTTGCATTTCTTGTTTATAATAGATTTTAAAGAATCCCACTCTCCTCGTACATATTCAATATAGTACTCAAAGTGATAGAACAAAGGTTAACAAAAAGATCAATGGGATAAAATTTGGCAAAGAAGAAATAAAGGTATCACTATTTGCATTTTATAATATAGTATACATAATTGACCACAAAAATTCATCCAGGGAACTTCTCCAGCTGAGAAACAACTTCAAAAAAGTGGCTGGATATGAAATAAACCCAAAATAATCAGTAACCTTCCTTTATACAAATGACATGCAGGCTGAGAAAGAAATTAGGGAAACAACTCCCTTCACATTAGTCACAAATACTATAAAATATCTTGGGGTAACTCTAACCAAAAATATGAAAGACCTGTATAACAATAACTTAAGGTTTCTCAAGAAAGAAATCGAAGATCTCAGAAAATGGAGAGATCTCTCACATGCTCATGGTTTGACAGAATTAATATAGTAAAAATGGCCATCCTGTGAAAGGCATTGAAAAAATTCAATGCAATCCCCATCAAAATACCAACACAATTCTTCAAAAACATGGAAAGAGCGTTTCAAATTCATCTGGAAAGGCAAAAAATAAAAAAAAAAAAAAATTAAAATTAAAAAAAAAAAACCAGAATAGTAAAAACAATCCTTAACAATAAAAGAAAGTCAGAGGAAATCACCATTCCTGACCTCAAGTTGTAATACACCGCAATAGTCATAAAAGCTGCAGGGTATTGGTTGAGAGACTGGCAGGTTGATGAGTAGAACAAAACTGAAGACCAATGAATGAAACCACACACTTATGCACATTTGATCTTTGACAAAGAAACCAAAACTATACAATGGAAAAAAGAAAGCATCTTTAATAAATGAGACTGGCCTAACTGTCTGTCTGTCTGTAGAAAAATGAAAAAGTTTCCATATTTGTCACCTTGCACAAAAGCTCATGTCTAAGTGGATCAAAGACCTCAACATAAAATCAGATACACTGAATTGAATAGAAAAGCAAGTGAGAAAGAACCTTGAACTAATTGGCACAAGGATAAAATTCCTAAGCAGAATTACAATGGCTTATTCTTTAAGATCAATAATTGGTAAATGCGACCTCATGAAACTGCAAAACTTCAGTAAGGCAAAGGACATAGTCAATAAGACAAATCAGCAATCTACAGATTGGGAAAAAAAATCTTCATTAACCCCACATCTGATAGAAGGCCAATATCCAAAAGATATAAAGAACTCAAGAAGCTAACCACCAAAAAACCAAACAACCAAATAAAAAAAAAGGGTACACAACTAAACAGAGAATTCACTACAGAGGAGGAATTTTGAATGGCTGAGAAACACCTAAAGAAATGTTCAAAGTCCCTAGTGACCAGAGAAATGCAAATCAAAATAATCCTGACATTCCACCTTACACAAATCCGAATGGCTAAGATCAAAACCCCGGGTGACAACACATGTTGGTGAGGATAACAAAACAGAAGAACACTCCTCCATTGCTGTTGGCAATGCAAACTGGTTCCTCAGAAAATTGTAAATAGATCTACCTGAAGACCCAATAATACCACTCCTAGAGTATATATACAGTAGATGCCCCACCATGCCACATGTTCAAAGGGCCCTTGTTTGTGATTACTAAAATCTAGAAACAACCCAAATGTCCCATCACAGAAGAATGGAAACATAAAATGTGGTTCATTTAAACAATGTAAAACTACTCAGCTATTAAAAATAAGGACATAGGAAGTTTTGCAGGCAAATGGAGGGAACTGGAAAATATCACCGTGAGTGAGGCAACTTTTACCCAAAAGGACATGCATGATATGTACTCACTAATAAGTGGATATTAGCCAAAAACAAATTAACAGAATACCCAAGATAAAATTCCCAGAACTAAAAAAGGACAAAAAGGTAAAAAGCCCAAGTAAGGATGTCCCAGTCCCACATGGGAGGGACAAAAAAGCAATCACAATGGGGGAGGGAGGGATCTGGGAGGGAAAGTGGAGGGGGGTGAAGAGGGGAACCAGATCTGATCTTGCATAAGTAAATAGGACTGAAGCCCTGAGAGCCAACAGAAAAAAATGGAAAAAGGCAACCTCAATAGGTAAGAATTTAGGGTGACCCTTCAGAATGCACCAGAGTCCTGGGAGATAAGAGACTCTCAGGACTCAAAAGGAGGGACCTTAG
>JAPYYD010006139.1:0-11428 GCA_028551405.1 Uromys caudimaculatus
CCTGAGGATGTTAGAGGCCTCAGTAAAGGGGAATATCAAGGCGGGAAAATGGGGATGGGTGGATGTGGGTGGGGTGGGGTGGGAGGTGGAATTCCCTCCTAGAGGCGGGTTGGGGAGGGGATGGGGGGTATCCAAAGAGGAGACTGAGAAAAGGGGAAACATTGGAAATGTACATAAAGTATCAAAAATAAAAAAGGAGGAAAAAAAAAAAAAGAAAAAAAAAAAAAAAAGAAAAAGTCATTGAGTTAAAAACGTGTTTTTCCAGCCGGGCAGTGGTGGCGCCTGCCTTTAATCCCAGCACTCGGGAGGCAGAGGCAGGTGGATTTCTGAGTTCGAGGCCAGCCTGGTCTATAGAGTGAGTTCCAGGACAGCCAGGGCTACACAGAGAAACCCTGTCTCGAAAAAACAAAACAAAAATGTGTTTTTCCTTTCTTATTTCAGTCTTGATGGGATAAATTTTATGTAGTTATTGATAATTTTCCTGAGACTTTGAAGTGAAATAATACATAACAAGGTGATGTTATTTGTATAAGGATGACTGTTTCCCAGCTGTCTTAGTCTCTGTTCTAATGCTCTGAAGAAATGCTGTGAGCAAGGTAAATCTTATAAAAAAAAGCATTTAATTGGGACTTGCTTACAGTTTCAGAGGTTTAGTCCATTGTCATCCTGACAGCGAGCATAGCAGTATGTAGGCAGACAAGGTCCTGGACCAGACCTCAGAAAAAGTCATCTAGTCTTGGAAAGAGCTTTTTGTAATCTCAAAGCCCACCTCCAACAACACACTTCCTCCAACAAGGCCTGGCTTTATAATCCTTTCAAACAGTGCCACTCCCTGGTGACTAAGTATTCAAATCAATGAGCCTGTGTGGCCATTCTCATTCAAACCACCATAAAAGGTTTAAGGATAAAACCATTTAAACAATAGCAAGCCCCTGGATACTGTTGTTCAGGTGAGAGAAAACAGCAGAACGAAAGGGCTGAGGCAGCCCACCAACTGCATTTGCTCACCTGATAGACTTTAGCAAAGGTCCGGGTGTTTCCTTCCACTGGACACTCCTAATTTTCCACTTCATGCTTTTAAGTGTTTTTTTTATTTTGTTTTCTTTCTTTTCTTTCTTTTTTTAAAATAATAGATTTGTTTAATCTACATGATTACACTTTAGCTGTCTTCAGACACACCAGAAGAGAGCACCTGATACCATTACAAATGGTTATGAGCCACCATGTGGTTGCTGGGAGTTGAACTTAGGACCTACGGAAGAGCAGTCAGTGTTCTTAACCACTGAGCCATCTCTCCAGCCCTTATTTTGTTTTCTAAGATATGACCCTTACATGAAAAAAAATCATAGTCACAAAATATTTGATTCCCAAATTCTAAACACATTAAAAATGATACAGGGTAAGAACAGTGTTAATGCTTTAATCAATGCAAATGGCATTTTTAAAAAATCAAATTCTTGTTGTAGGCTTGGAGACTGTGTGATAACAAGTATAAGTGTTTGCTCCCAAAGGTAGCATGTAAAGAAAGACACTCAGATATGAAAAAATATATATCTTAAATGATATCCCAAAATATCTGCCTTGTGGAGTGAGAACATTGCAGAACCTGAGGTGAGATCAGGAAGCATGGCTAAGTCATCTGGTCATCTGTTTCCTAGAATCCCAGGATTCATTAGTGTGAAAACAAAAACCTTGAGTTTGTAAGGGGAATGAGGAAGGATCGGGAACAACCAGAAATAATATTCAGAGAGCAGAGAAGAAAGAAAAAATAAAAAAGAAACCCAACTGGAGATGGAAACAGAGTTTATGGAGTCAGACTTAGCGGAAAATTGTTCCGTTTTATTGCTTGCAGAGATATATAATTTTCTTTCTCTGTCTTTCTATGAAATATCTATAACACGTCTGTTAAAATATATATAAACTTCCTAGGTCTTCTATAGCAAAAGTATCACAAATAAAGTATCAAGTGGTTTAAACAATAAAAAAGTTTGTCTCACAGTTGTAAATCCTGACATCGATTTACTGGTAAGTCCCAATTCTCTGACACTATGAGAGGAAGAATCAGTCTTGAACTTTTCCTCAGCTTTGTTATTCCTGCCTTGTTTCTTGGCTAGAAACAACATAATTTATCTTTACATGGCCTTCTCTCTTTCTCTCTCTCTCTCTCTCTCTCTCTCTCTCTCTCTCTCTCTCTCTCTCCCTCTTTTGTTTCCAAATTTCTGCTTTTTTTATGTGAATGATTTGCCCAGTCTCTCCAATACCTCTGTAATGACTCCAGAAGAGTTCCTGAGGTCCTGGGGTTTAGGATCCAACATAATCTAGGTGGGTCACAAATTAATCACCCATTTTATCAAATAAAAGTTTCACATGTGGAAAATACATTTTCACCAGCCTTAGATCCTCTGAGAACTGACTTATCCTAACATTAACACTCAGTATCAGGAAGTCTTCAGTAACCCATCATCCAGAATATCATTTTACATGTTACTAGGCATGATTTTCTACTGTTGAGTAGCCTTAAGCCCAATTAGACAGCTGTGGGTCACTGCCAAGATGAGTGATTCTGTTGTACCCTTGGTGATATCTTGTTGTACTAGTTACTGTTCATAGACACATAGCTAAGTAGGATTAATTACTTTGTTTACTTGGCAGCTCCATAGCATTTTCTTATATTATGAAAGTTTGACCTGAAAGCAAGCTTGACTCTTCTGAGCTCTTGTCTGAAGTGTTTATTTTCTTCAGCAATAGAAACTTACTTCCAACCTCTAGGACACAACCACAGGCAACTGGAATGGCCTATACTGTTTTGGGAGTCTCTGAGACAACAATGGCTGAAAATGGGAAGGGAGATTTCCTGTGCCTAGGACTGGGATTTTTGTTGGATAATGGGAGCATTATCGACTCAAGTGGCATAACTTCATTTAAGATGTATGTGTGTGCATATGTGCATGTGAGTGCATGCACACATGCCTGTACATTATATGTAATTTTAGGTAAATATAAAATAATATGATTCTCCAAGGCCTTTTCAGACATCCTTGGTCTTAAATGTCTCTCCAACTTCCCACTCCTTCTCTTTAGATTTTCCTCTTCCAACTTCTCAATAAAAGCCCCCTCCTCTTTTTGTTTTCTTGGTGTTCTATCCTCCACAGGCAGCAGGGTGCCCACCCCACCTTTGAAGTCATCCTTCTCTTTCTTTGAAGAATAACAGCGGCTCACTCTTGTGCTTGGGAGCTTTAGCAGCCAGTTTCCTTCCTACAGCACCCCAGAAATCCAACAGCTTTCTTTCTCTCAGTGTCCTCTTTGTCTTCTTTATGAGGCTGTCATCATCTCTGTTAGGAGAGTAAACCAGAGTCACAAATCATGCACCACATTTGTTTAGTGTAGAATTTTCCAACCATATGCTTCTTTGTCCCCAGAGAGCACTTCTTCATTTTTAATATACTTAGGGGAAGAATTAGAAAGAAAATATTTCAATTCTGAGGGGTATTTTTTGTCTGTTTACTTGTTTTTGCTTAACAGTATTTTCTACAATGCTCTACCCTTTCAAATTTTTCCATAAACAGCAGACTACAACTTTGAAATAATGGATTAAAAATCTTATCAATGTCATTAGTTATGCATTTACTTTCCATGAGAAACTGGAACATATTCCAGTCATGTTCTCTACCATTTTATAAAATCATTTTTCCCAGTTTCCAGCAACAGTCTCTAGCAACTGACTAGTCTGTAATTACAGGATTTTTCTACTATGTGCTATAAAACTCATCTAGCTTCCATTCATTTTCCAATTTCAAAGCTGTTCTCTCAGTCTTGGGTATTCTTTACTGCATCCGCCCCTAAAATTGTACTAGTTAGAGTTCCCTACAGAAAAGATTCAATGGGCAAATATATACAAAGAGAAACAGAGAAAGATGCATATTTTATTTTAATAAATTTGCCAATTGGCTTTTAAGACTAAAACACATACATCATGTTGGCATAGAAGAAATTCTAATAAGACCTGATATGTGTCTTACATCCTCAAGGCTGAACAGGTGAAAATATTTGACTTTAGCCAAATCCCTTCCTGTAGGAAACTTCACTCTGTTCCTAAGGCCCTTGACACACTAATGAAAGTTCATTTACGTACTCCAAGTTTAGTGACTTAAATTTTTAGCTCAACAGAATATATATGCATAGTGACATCTGTGCTGGTGTTTGACCAAACTGAGAATAATAACCTAGGGAAGTTGACAAGACATAGTAGTAACACACTTTAAGAATATGGAGATGAAACTGGTTTTTCATAATATCACAGAGGCTGACTCTCGCTGTAAGATGGGTGATGAGGCAAGACCACTGACCGAACAGAGCAATGAGAACATCTAGATTAGCAACAGTTAAAGCCTTTTCCACTAAGTACAATATAATAGGGAGAAGCATGAGTTGAGAATTAGATCTGCACAATAACTAAAATTTTACAAATCAAAATTTATGTCACTTGAAAATTACTCAAGTTCCATTTATTTTTATTTTTATTTTTATGTTTTTACTAGAAAAGGTGAACATTAAAATTTATTATTGGACTATTTTGTTTATTGAGATTATAATATAAGTTTATCTCTTCCCCTTTCCCTTTCCTCCACCTGTTCCCTCACACATATCCATCCTCTCTTTCAAATTCTGGTTATTACATATGTGTGTGTGTGTGTGTGTGTGTGTGTGTGTGTGTGTCTGTGTGTGTGTGTGTGTGTCTGTGTGTCTGTATGAACGTATTTATATATAAATATATATTCCAAAATACATAAATACAACCTGTTCAGTCCCTATCATATTATTTGCACATATGTGTTTTGAGCCATAACTATTTGTTATTGGAGAGCCAATTGATGTATTCTTTAATGTAAGTGAAACTAAACTTCAAAATATACCAAATATACTAAAAAGTATTCTGTTCCCATTGCCTTTAGATTCTGGAATGAAATATATAGATATGTGTTATATTTATCATGCATAAAAGTAAGGAATATATATATATATACCCTAAAGTTAATAGCAAATATTATAAATCAGTTAAATAAGTGCGTTATTACAGTAACTGTACACTCTAAATATATACATACTGACATACTGAATGACACTTGTCAATTGAGTTTAAAAAAAAAAAAAAAAGAAGAAGAAAAAGAAAAGCCAGCCTTAAAAGTTGGCAGATAAAGCAACTGAGTTCAACTCTTGGTGATTAAGAAGATTTGTCCCTTTTCAGTATTGAATATGCGGAGCTTTAGATTAGTCAGCTTCTCATGATGCGTGCAAGCTTCCTGCTCATCAGGAAGCATTTGCAATGAAGGCCCTAGGGTTTTGTGAATCAACTACAAAGTAATAGCTAATATTAAACTTGGAGTGCCATATACATCAGAAATTTTGGGGATTTGTTATCGAGTTTCTACAGACCATTTTGTATAGTAGACGTCTCTCACAGGAAGAATTGTTCTGCTTTTAACTCTTGAATTTGTTTTTTAAAAGACAAATCTAGTTTTTTTGGTTTTTTTTTCTGCCCAGAGGCTACTATAAAGTGGAATGCTGATAACTAAGCAGACTCTTGATATCTTTGTAAATTAGAACATGTTTGTAGAAAACCTAGTGTGAATTTAATCAAAGTGTTTTTGTGTTGCCAAGTAAATCAGAGAAAACTGATCATTACATATTCAAAACTTGGAAATAATAATCATCAATTAAATCTACCGTGCTAAATGAAGATAAACAATAGAGAAACACAGAATGAGAATGTTTGAAAATTATACCCGTGAGTCCTTCGTAGTGGAAATAGCATTTCTGGGGGCAATCTTTGGGATTTATATGAGAGTTTCAAAAAACGTCCCTTCAACGTGTATTTCTGAAACGGTCTTTCTTAGATTGTACTTGCTGTATTTCACAGCGTGGCCTAAGGCACAGATTAAGAGCGGCAGGGCGTACTTGGAAATTCAGTCTGGGGACCATTGCTTCCCCAGTTTTTTAGGCCAGAGATCCTGGAAAATCTTCATTTTTCACCTCAATTTCTGTCATCCATACATCCAATCAGTCCGTGAATCTTGCCCCTCCTGTCCTCAGAATCCATCTTAAGTTAAGTTCTCACCACTTCTGTTTCCCCCGTTTCTGTTTCTAGCAACTAGGCATCACTGTGAACATGATGTATAGCAATTGCTTCCCGGCTGATCTCTTGATGTCTATCTTCACCGTACACAGTGTCTTCGTGTTAGTCGCCAACGTCAATTTATTAATGGTGTCAGGTTTATCTTTTGCACAAAATCTGACGATAGGACCCACACTTCCTTAGCTGGAGAAGGGCCGATGCCTAACCTTTGTTGAACCTAGATCAGAGCTCATAGATCTCCCATTTCTGATCCTTGAGCACCAACTCTAGCCTTCTCAGACATGGGGGAGATGGGGTGATTATCTGCTAAGATGATACCCACCAAACCATAACAGTTGACCACTGTGATGATGAGCCTGAAGTGTTTTCAGAGTTTGACTAAAACGGCTTCTAGGAACAACACCAGAGAACTGGAATTATTGGCAGGAAATGTCTGCTTGCAGTCCTGGGATGGTTGATGTGAGTGGGGTCCAGAGCATGCCTAGCTGAGGTGGTTCCAATAAGAATGGCTCCTGTAGGGTCATATATTTGAGTGTTTAGTCATTATGAAGGGGCACTACTTGTAAAGGATTAGTTCTGACCCTGCAGGAGTATATGTGACCTTGTTGAAGGACGTATGTCACCCGCTGGAGATAGTCTTTGAGGTTTCAAAAGCCTAAGCTATACCAGTCTCTCTCTTTCTGCTGCCTGCTGATCCTGGTGTAGAGTTCTCAGGCACTTCTCCAGCACCATGTCTGCTTGTGTGTCACTATGCTTCTTACCATGCTGATATTGGACTAATCCCCTGAAACTGTAAGCCAACTCTAATAAATGTTTTCTTTTATAAGAGTTGCCTTGGCCATAGTGACCCTTCACGCTAATAGTAACCTTAACTAAGGCAATGGTTGCGGTCAAGAGGAGTCCTCCATCTACCACCACCCCAGCTCCCATACCCAGCACACAGAAGACTCCAAAATCATTCCAACTACACCACACACAGTCCTTGTGGTCCTGAACTCACTCATGAGGCAAGGAGACAAGGCCTCCAATTCATTCTTGCCAAGCAGAACTCTAACCTCAGGCTCAATCACCAATCCTTTCCAGCCAAATACCTTTTGCAAAGATAACCTGTACTAGAGTTGTCTCCTCCTGGTGGTGGTCCCAGTTCCGAAACACTTCCACATACATCTCATTTTTGGTGGAACTCCTGTTTTCTTTAGTTGCTCTGCATTAATCTCCTCCTCCTATAACCCAAAACAATGGCAAAGTCTGGCCAGGCAGGCTTCCCCAATTACTGTGCCCCATGTTGTGAGTACATTTGAAAGGAGAGACCCTCCTGCCCAAACCTTCCTCCATTCTGGGACATACCCACACTATAAGCACTCTGTCTAGGCTCTGCCCCACAGTTACCCGGCAACAGCCAGGGATGCCTGACTCACTATAAAAGGAGGGGTTGGTCCCATCCTCTCTCTTATTCTCTTACCCTCTTACCCTTCTCTCCCCATATTCCTATTTCCGTCTCCACGTGTTCCTGGGTGGCCTCTCTTCTGTCCCTCTCTTCTCTTTTTCCTCCTCCTCCTCCTCCTTCCCCTCCTCCTTCTCCTCCTCCTCCTCCTCCTCCTCCTCCTCCTCCTCCTCCTCCTCCTCCTCCTCCTCCTCCTCCTTCCCCTCCCCCTCCCCTCCTCCTCCTCCTCTCCGTCCTCCTCTTCCCTCTTCCTCCCTCTCCACTCTCTTTCTGCCTTTCTTTATCTCCACCATCCTCAACTTCCCTCCCCATGCCCTAAATAAACTCTATCCTATACTATATCCATTGAATGACTGGTACTGCATCTCTACCAAACATATTCCTGGTTCTTTCTTTTTATAAAACAAAACACACTGTATACCCTCTTTTCAGATCCCCAGTTCCCCTTCCTGTCTCCTAGAGAAACTGGACAGGAAGAATGAGAAGAGAAGTCAGCCCAAGGAAGACCCTTTTCCTTGGCATTAGGAGGGAGTGTCGCAGCTGTGGTTCTCCCACTCACTGCATGTCTTCCCAAACTCTCTACACCCTTCCCCATGCTGTCAGAGTTTGAACCTTCTTGTTCGCTCTACAGTCATTGGTGAATCCTTGCTGATTATTTTGGCAACTTTGGTAATACGTAGCAGTTCTCAATGAAAACAAAATCTGATGACCCATTAAGCTTATAATAAAATGTAACATGGTTAGGGCATCCAGCCCACTCCAGTATCTTCCAAGTTCATGTTGTCCCTTCAATAAACCAAATTTAATTTTCAAATTGTCTTCTTTACTCTGTCTGGATATTTTTTTTTTGTTGAGTTTCACATAGATTTCTGTTAGCTTCATTGACTTTGTCCTTGTTTTCTCCCTTTTGATTCCTTGCCTACTTGGTTTATTTTATAGCACTTGCCAGTGTATGAGATGATGATGCATATTACAGTTTACTTGTTTATTGTTGTCCCTTCCATAGAACATATATACTGTTAAGTTTGGGGAATTTTTGTTGTTGTTGTTGTTGTTGTTGTTGTTGTATGCTTTTCAGCATATAAAATCCTTTTGTGAAAAAAATATAAAAAGGACACATGATTATCTGTGGAAATAAATCCTAGGTGGAAAATACAGATCACAGGCACAGGAAATAATTCTGGGAAAATGAATCCAGTGTGAAGACTCAAGAAGCACTAGATTGAAGTAAGTAAAGATATAAAATAATAATTATTTATATGATGCTATCAAAGCACATTATGGCTCTATTTGATAATGACAGGAATAGAATTAATAATAGCTTCAAGAATTCCCTATACCCAAATGTGAGATTTTTTTTTTACTTTAAAATTAAGCTAATGAAAAGAAGTGTGTGTGTGTGTGTGTGTGTGTGTGTGTGTGTGTGTGAGTATGATATGCTCAGCAATTATCAACCAAGTTTGTGAAGCTGAGAGTTAACTGCATGTTCTGGGACCACCCAGTGAGGTCTTTCTTCACTGAAACTGATGGATACACAGCAGAAGCTATCATTTTCCCCTTAAATCCTTTCTAACTCGGATCATAGAAGCCTCATGCCATCTTTTTCCTCTCTCCTTGCTTCTTGGAGGAATTTACAAAGAAAAAGGAGGCTAGGATGGGGGTAGGAAAGATGGGGTAACAGACAATATCATTGGACATTTGTGTCTAGATCTGCCTGAGCCTAGCTCCATCTCCAAGTCACTGACTTCAATGATTCCCTTTATGATCCAAAAATAATTGAGATTGGTTTTCTCAGACTTGCAAAAAGAAAAGAGAAGAAAAGAAAAGAGATCAGGAGTAATCCTTTTAGGGAAGAGTAACAACATTGGTTGGCTGCTCTTCCAATATTCTTTTTTCTTAATATTTCTTAATTTTATGCTGATTGATAGTGCTTATACATCATAGGTATATCTTGATGTTAAGTTTCTCTGGAGTTTACATCTCCAAGTATAATTGATAGCTTATGTAAATATAATCTTACCCAAAGTTCTATACATAAAGCAAATAAAAATATGCTGATTTTCTGATTTCTCCACAGATATGACCTTGAAAGAGCTCTGTTAGAGTCTGTGACTTCCTAGAAAAAAAAACTAGGAAAACAGTAAGTTATAAACTTCAGAACAAAGAACAGGAACCCGTTTGCCAATGCATACAACTGCTCGGCTTCCCCATTGGTCATGCTAAAGAAACAAAAAAGGATGGCAATTTCCTTGTTTTTTCATTTTTTTATTGGCTATTTTATTTATTTACATTTCAAATGTTATCCCCTTCTCAGTTTCTCCTCTGCAAATCCCCTACCCCCTCCACCTCCCCATGCCTCTACCAGGGTGCTGCCCCACTCGCTCCCCCACTGTCAGAGACAAAAGCCTTGGCTTGAGGCCTTGGCATATTCTGCTAGATGAAGAGTCCCAGGCTAGCCAGAGTATCTCGGGCTCCACAGTGGGCATTCCTTCCTGCCAGAGACCAGTCAGGCTTGGCTCAATTAGCAAGTCAAGGTGTTCCGGCCCCACAGCAGGCATTCCTTTGTTTCCTCCCCATTCTCACTGCCTGCAGCAAGGGATTAGACTTCCTGTTCTGAACCGGCCTACAGCCCCAGGACAACAATGACATATAATTATATGTGTGACGTTCTAGTTACCATATGGAATTCCCCTTCCTCTGCCATTTCCCGCCCTAAAGTGCTTAAATACATGTAACAATAAAGATTGTTTGGGGTTTGATCGGGATACCGTCTTGCCCTCACGCATCTTTTTGTCTCCTGCTTCTTTCCATTGCCGACAGTTTCTTTCCACAGCAACGGAGTACCCTGCAGGCAGGGACTCCGAACCCAGTTGCTAGCCTGTCCTGGAAGGGCCCTCTGAGACATGGTGGGATAGCGAGCTCTTTGCACCCCACTTCCACCTCAGCACCCTAGCAGTCTTCTACACTGGAGCATCGAACCTTCACAGGACTAAGGGCTTCCCCTTCCATTGATGTCAAATAAGGCCATCCTCTGCTACATATGCAGCAGGAGCTTCCGGATGTATATTTTTCAATGTCTAACAGGAGATTCTGACTGAGGTTGATTTACGGACCATGTATGACAGCAAAGAAAACAGACTCTCTTTTACTATGGGGGCAGAGCAGAAAAATGACAGAGGGGTTTTGTTTTCCCTTTAGAATTCAGACTTCCACTGACATAACTAACTACTAGTAAGCATGAATAACAGAATTGCAACATGGAAAACAAAAAAGAGGACCTGCTTAGAGAAGCTAAGTCAGAAAACATTAGTTTTATATCTGAGTTCTGTTGATGAAGAGGCTAAACCTCACTGAGCTAGGAAAGGGTCCTTATATTCTCTGAATCAGACATTGAATGTACTGAACTGATGAACAGAAAAATATGATTTTCAAAAAGCATTCAGAGTCTGGAGTCTGGCTCACTGGGTAAGAATACTCACTTTGCATGCATGGGGACCTCAGTTTATTTATTTATTTTTTTTTTGCTTAAGGAATTTCTTTTTTTTTTTTTCCTCCTTTTTTATTTTTGATACTTTATATACATTTCCAATGTTTCCCCTTTTCTGAGTCTCCTCTTTGTATACCCCCCATCCCCTCCCCAACCCGCCTCTAGGAGGGAATTCCACCTCCCACCCCAGCCCCCCGTCCACCCATCCCCATTTTCCCGCCTTGATATTCCCCTTTACTGAGGCCTCTAACATCCTCAGGCCCAAGGGCCTTTCGTCTCTCCCTGATGGTCATCAAGGTCATCCTCTGCCACATATGTGGTCCAAACCATAAGTCCATCAATGTGTATTCTTTGGTTGGTGGTC
>JAPYYD010006140.1:0-11426 GCA_028551405.1 Uromys caudimaculatus
TGTGTTCTCTTAGAGTCTGTATGAGTTCTGCCCAGGATCTTCTAGCTTTCATAGTCTCTGGTGAGAAGTCAGGTGTAATTCTGATTGGTCTGACTTCATATGTTACTTGACCTTTTTCCCTTACTGCTTTTAATATTCTTTCTTTGTTTTGTGTATTTGGTGTTTTCACTATAATGTGACAGGAAGAATTTCTTTTCTGGTATGATCTGTTTGGAGTTCTGTAAGCTTCTTGTATATTTATGTTCATCTCTTTCTTTAGGTTAGGGAAGTTTTCGTCTATAATTTTTTTGAAGATATTTGCTGGACCTTTAAGTTCGGAATCTTCACTCTCTTCTATACCTATTATCCTTAGGTTCTGTCTTCTCATTGTGTCCTGGATTTCATGGATGTTTTGGGTTAGAAGCTTTTTGCATTTTGCATTTTCTTTTACTGTTGTGTCGATGTTATCTATGGTGTCTTCTGCTCCTGAGATTCTCTCTTCTATTTCTTGTATTCTGTTGGTGATGCTTACATCAATGTTTCCTGATCTCTTTCCTAGGTTTTCTAACTCCAGGGTTGTCTCCCTTTGTGATTTCTTTATTGTTTCTATTTCTATTTTTATCTCCTGGATGGTTTTATGCATTTTATTGTCTGTTTGATTGTGTTTTCTTGCACTTCTGCCTGTTTGATTGTGTTTTTCTGTAATTCTTTAGTGGATTTTTGAATTTCCTCTTGAAAGGCTTCTCGTTGTTTATCACTGTTCTCTTTTTTTTTAAAGGGTGTTATTCATTTCTTTCTTAAAGTCTTCTATCATCATCATGAGAAATGATTTTAAATCTGAGTCTTGCTTTTCTGGTGTGTTGGGGTATCCAGGGCTTGCTGTGGTGGGAGAGCTGGGTTCTGATGGTGTGGAGTACTCTTGGTTTCTGTTCTTTATGTTCTTACCCTTGCCTTTGCCATCTTGTTGACTCTGATGTTAGCTGATCTTACTCTGTCTGGTTGTGGCTTGCCCCTCTTGCAAGCTTCTGTGTCAGTACTCCTTGAAGACCAGCTCTCTCTGAGAGGTGTTTGGGTTTGGAGAGCTGTGGCACCGGGTCTGCTCTGGGGTGCATAAGGAAATCGGAAAGATCTTGTCCCCAGCTGTTCCTTGGTTCCTATGACCTGATGGCTCTGCAAGAGTCCCTCTTGGTCCAATGGGTTTGAGCAGAAGTGGTGGTTTTGCCTGTGCTCAAAGGTGTGTCAGCACTCCTGGGATACCCGCTCTCTCCTGGAACCTTGTGGCCTAGGCTGGGGTCCCCAGGCACAGGCCCCTGGTGGCCCACGCAGAGGTCTCCACCCACTGGTGGGAACCTGAAGGTTCAGAGATTTTGTGTTCCACGGCTTCTCAGGTGCTGGGTCCCGGTGGATCTGGGCGGGTCCGGGTGAGAGGTGTTGCTCCCCTTTATCCCATCTCACGGCTTTCCCAAGCTCCTGGGAGGGTAGCTTTTTCAGGTGTTCGTTGTCTATGGTCTCCTGGTGGTCCAGGCAGAGGTGTCCGCCCACAGTTGGAAACCGGAAGGTTCAGAGATTTTGTGTCCCCCACTTCTCAGGTCCTGGGTCCTGGCGGATCTGGGCAGGTCCGGGTGAGAGGTGTTGCTCCCCTTAACCCCACTCACTGCTTTCCCAAGCTCCTGGGAGGGTAGCTTTTTCCGGCGCTAATTGGCTATGGACTCCTGGTGGCCCAGGCAGAGGTCTCTGCCTCCAGGGGGTTTCTATGCCCGCCTACCTAGGTCCCTGTGTCTCCCAGGTTCAGAACAGTTCCTGGTGAGCTGTGGAGGTTGTCTTAGGCCCACTCCCAGCTTTTCCAAGCTGCTGGGAGGGTATCTTTGTCCTGGTGCTTATTTGCTATGGAGCCCTGTGGCCCAAGCTGAGGTCCCCGCCGCCGGTGGAAGTTCCTGTCCCTCAATCTCTGTGGCCCGCGGAAAACTGGGTGGAATCGGTGAGTGCTGGGGCTCGTTTTGCCCCCACTCGGGGCTTTTCTACTCTCCTGGGAGAGAAATTTTCTCCTGGCGCTGCTTGACTATGGAAATCTGGAGGCCCAAGCAGAAGTCTCCTGCCTCAGCCACCTGCTGTTGGGATCCAGGGGGTTTCTATGCACTCCTACCTCGGTCCCTGTGTCTCCCAGGTTCAGAGCAGTTCCTGGTGAGCTGTGGAGGTTGTCTTGGGCCCACTCCCGGCTTTTCCAAGCTGCTGGGAGGGTATCTTTGTCCCGGCGCTAATTTGCTATGGAGCCCTGTGGCCCAAGCTGAGGTCCCCCTACATTATACTTCTAAATGCAAGTATTGCCTGTGGTTTGAGTGTCTTGACTCTGGGATGTAAATAGGAGAACTAGAGAAAGTTGGTTTGTAAAGATGAGAATATCAGCGTAGACTGTTCTATATGAAAAGTTCATAATAAAGAAAGAGAACTCCCTCAAACAGGTAGATCTTCTGAGCTGAGCACTGAATAGAGGGGGACTGCATACACTTGTATCATTACGGGACCTGGTGGAAGGAGACAGGGGTAAGACCTGAGGAGACAAAGCCGGAGAACCAAGAATCGAATCGTTTCCTCAACTTTGGCATCAACTTCTGTAGAGCTCTAGCTGCCGCTAGCCTCAGATTCTTATCATTTTACAGTTTTTACTCATGTTTCAGGAAACACGCTTTGTTTTTAAAAGCTTTTACTAGCAGGCAGGAGGTCTTCTGTTGATTACCTTAATGTATCTTTAAAAGTCAACCAGTAATTCAGAAAAGCATTCTTAACATTCAGGGCACCAGAGTGCCTTCTATATGAAGCACGTAACAACTTGCCAGTCTTCTTTGGATGAGTTGGGACACAAAATCGGGTTATCTAAAATACTCTGCAGCAAGCAGAGGAAAACCAGAATGGTGCCTGGCATCTGCCTAAAGGCCATTCTCATCATGACACAAAGAAGAGAAAACTGTGTAGTCAGAGGCCCGGATCCAGATTGCCCTACTTTCACAGCCTTTGCCTTGATAAGCTACTGCTGCATGCATGAAATACGTACCTTCCTCGAAGCAATACTGAGAGCATTAAATGAGATCAAGTGTCATGAAATTAACGCAATTGACACTTGCAGGCCAGAGGCAGGCATCAGGCACAGTTTGGCTTTTTTGTCAGCATCTGTGCCAAGGCACTTAAGACAGGTCCCTGGGCTTTGTGTGAACTGGCCTGGAGCCATGATCAAATTATTTTTAAGACTACAGAATGATCTGGATAGACAGGCCAAAAGGATTTTCTGGACTGATTGACTTTATTAAAGACTTCTCTTGACTGTTTCCCTCCTCTTCCTCCTCCTGTTCCCCCTTATTGTTTTCCTTTTCTTTGCATGACCTAGAAGGACAGATTGAATGCAGTCAATAAATGTGTACAGCACCTTTTTTTCAGAAACATGAAAATATTCATTATATTCTCTGAAGGTCTGATATTACAACTGATGCTTTTACAGTGAAAGCAAGCCTGTTGCTGGTTGAAAGCATTACTTTTCCCATAACATGTTGTTTCAGAAATATAAAACCAGATTGAACTGGAAATTTCAAGTGTGCTTTAATTGAAATATGTTAATGTATAAAATTTTATGATGTGCACTCTTGCTACAGGAGCATATGCTGACTGTTTTTATGAACTTGCTTTTGTATTAAATATAAGCAGAATATAAAGACAATAATACAAAAATTCTACTGAAGAAACATGAGCAGAGAAGTATAGAAGCTTGTGAGAGCATCCTATGGTTAACACACACACACAGACATACAGACACACATCACACTTGGGCATGCACGTGTGTGTGCACATGCATGCGCAGACACACATACTCACACATACTGTGACTAATGTGGAAATTCTTGTTGAAGAAGGTACAATCTATTAAGCCTCAGTGCTCTGATTCTAACAATTCAGACTTAATGATACTGTTCATTTAAATATGCTATTACTGATATTGTTTCATTAGGTGTACAATTTCTTGTTCAGTGTTTTCATGCCTAAGTGACCTCTAAATTGGTCTGCTGCAAATCACCACTAATAGACTCACAACAATCTACACCAATCAACCGTGTACAGATGCAAGACAATCAGATTTCTCAGGAGATAGATGAATCTTCAAAAACAAAATATGCTTTCCCTTTTTGTATTTTCTTCTCGTTTTTCTCTTCTCTCTTGCTTTGCTGTCTTCCCCCTGTCATCTCCTTATTTGCACTTCTTTTCTCTCTCAGCATCTTTCCCCACTTTCCCAACACATTCCAGCCAATGGCATCACTGAGCTTGACTGGAGAGTAGAATAATTTGCCTTTTAGGATAATGGAACTTGTAGCTTAAAAGAGAGATTTATGGAAATATAAGAAATAGAATTTCTCTGAGACGTATTATCAGTTAACCCAAGCCAACATTGAGGTTGTGGTTGACAAGTGACAGGAGGCATGTATCCCTGGTTTCACTAAAGACTGAGTTCAAACTCAGGATCACAGTCCCTCATCCCCTTTAAAAGTAAATTGTGTATCTTTGCAAGTGTCTTAATGCGTACAATATGCTATAACAATCCCAATGTTAATTCATATAGAAAGGGCAAATATTTATTCCTTAGTTATGGAAATAGTTAATTCAGAACCAAAGTGCCAGCAGCTTTAGTGTCTGATGAGAGCATATTTCCCGATTCATACATGACCCCTTCTCTATGGGCACTCAAGGAGTAGATGGAGTGAGAGAGCTTCTACAGTCTTTCCAGTAGAAACACTAATTCCAACTGTGAGAGGGCCTTTGAGCACGGGTCCTCCTAAGAATCCATTCCCTATGGGTTCAAATTTAATATACAAGTAAGACGCGCGCGCACACACACACACACACACACACACACACACACACACACACACACAATTGTTCTTTTCTCTTTTTAAAAACTGGTTATTTTATTTATTTACATTTAAAATGTTGTCCCCCTTCCCAGTTTTCCTTCTACAAACCCCCATCCCTTCTCCCACCCCTGCCTCTATGAGGTTGCTCCACCACCCATCCACCCACTCCTGCTTCACTATCCTGGCATCCCCCTATGCTGGGACATTGAGCCTCCACAGGACCAAGGGCCTCCCTCTCATTGATGCCTGACAAGGCCATCCTCTGCTACATATGCAGCTGGAGTCATAGGTCCCTCCATGTGTATTCTTTGGTTAGTGGTTTAGTCCCTGGGAGCTCTGGGGGGTCAGGTTGGTTGATATTGTTGTTCTTCCTATGAGGCTGCAATACCCTTCAGCTCCTTCACTCCTTCCCCTAACTCTTCCATTGGGGTCCCCATGCTCAGTCGGATGGTTGGCTGTGAGCATCCACATCTGTATTGGTCAAGTTCTGGCAGAGCCTCTCAAAATAGATTAAATTATTCATCTGTTCAATAAAAATATATTATTGTATGTCTGCTCTGACTAGATGTCAGTCAATATGTTAGTAATAGAGTAATAAAAAGCCTAGATATAAACCCTTATCCTGCTGAAATATATATGTGTGTGTGGATGTGTGTGTGTGAGTGTGTATAGTGGATACATATACATACATGTATATAACTTATATATACATGTCCTATTTAGAGGAGTCAGATTATGAATATGACAAAAATGTGAGTTAATAATAAATATATATGAAGTGTTTAGCAAGATGAGTGTAATTCCTTAACATATTCAGTCATCTGGGGTATTTTATTATAGTACACAGAGTGGAAGGATAGTATCCATTACTAAGTGAACATACTTCCTACTAATCTTTTAGCATTGAGTTGAAGGCAGAGAGGCAATGACTACCTGGAGGCTAAGGAGACTCAGCTGCCTGGACAAAGGGAACTCAAATGCATTTCTTCTATGCTGTGTATAGGTATGTGTCCTCCGGCCCCTGAAAGGTGAAAAAAAAGGCCATTTTGTTCTACCCATAAAATAGTGTGTTCATCTCCAGAGAAAAAGAAAGTTGTTATTTTACACTGACAAGGTCTCTAATAAAAATAATATATAAGAATCTATTGATTTTTTTTTTTTTTTTTTTTGCAGTCAGTTTTTGTTTTCCTTGAAATTTTATGTTTACCATGCCCGAGTAAAAGGGCATTTATTTCAGGTGCCAGTAAGTTCCATCAAGGACTCACTTCAGAAGTTTCTGTGAAAATAAGTGCCTGGCAAGGAGATGGCTCACATATTTATATAATTGCAAAGCAGCTGTAGGAAAAGAAAGCAAAGCACAGGGACCCTGGAAATGTCTGTCCTATAGATAGGTCACAGTGCAGTTTAGAGATGTAAGAAGAGCAGCAGGGGGAATAGGGGAATAGGAAAATGCCCAATTAAAATCCAGAGGCTCCTGTTCCGTAGACACCTTGACATTTATGCATATGTAATTGCGAAACAAAGTGTTGTGAGACTTGATATTTGGGACGTCACCCTGCCTGTCCTTTTTCAGGCCATTTTCAATGACTTCAGAGAAATGCTGCGATTAAGTGGGGAACCTGCATCTCCTCCCTGATGTGCACTTAAACGTAATTTGCCATTGGGGCCATCATCACTGAGAACAGTGTTTAGACTGTTTCGTACTGGATTGGCAGTACGACTGAGTTACTTCATGGTGGAGGTTCAATTTGTTTCTCAACATATGCCCTGAGAAGCTCTCTGCTTACCAGCAAGTCAATCTACTGAGCCATTTATGACAGAATAATACTTATTAATTTTGTTTGCATCTGCCCGATTTATCAAATCATTTGGAGGGTCGGGGTCTGGTGTTGGAAAATTTTAGGTCCCTAAGCTTGCATGCTGGTGCTGACTGTAGATTGTTTGGGAATAAAGTATATGTGTACTAATTCTTTTCCAATAATGTATAGGTATGTCTGTAAATGTGTTTAAGTACTCACCACACCATGCCTTGGGGGAACAGCAGGAAAATAGTTGCAGTAATTTTCTATAGGCTAAAGATATTTGTAAACCATGATTATAAATTTAACATCTCCTGTGGGACCCAGAGTTTATTTGTGCTGAAGGCTAAAAGGGTCCTTGGGCATTGGTGCGCATGAGTTATAGTATTTCACATAACCATGGCTGGCCCCGATTTTGTTTTACACAGTTTGTATTCATAGCACTTCTCTGTTACTCTGCTGTTTCTCTGAATTGTTTACAACAAAGTGCAGTGAACTACTGTCTGTGTACACTAAGAGAAATCCGCATAATAGATTAGTCTGAGCATATCATAGATTTGTTATGAAAATTTTCCAGCACATAAAAACTAGTCTATGAATGACAAAAGTGTTTTAGGAAACGTTAAAAAGCTAGGATGCTTAGAAATAAAGTGAGTCAGGAGAGCACTCGGCAAGAAGTCAGAGAAGCAACAGTCTCTTCAGCATATAAAAAGGTTATTTGAATCTTGCAGTCCCCAATGAACTCTGTGAAAAGAAAGTAGAAAAGAAGGGAGAAAGAAAAGGAAGATAGCTATTAATGTCATCATTTCAGATTGCAAAGCTCAGAGCTGTTTCTGTTTCTGTCTCTCTGTCTTTCTATCTCTCTGCCTCTCTGTGTCTCTCTGCCTCTCTCTGCCTCTCTCTCTGCCTCTCTCTCTGTCTCTCTGTCTCCTTCTCTCTCTCTCTCTCTCTCTGTGTGTGTATGAGTGTCTGTGAGTCACTGTGTGTGTCTAAGTTGTGTTGATGTATCCTTCTTTTATTGCTTGTTTTGCTTCCAAGACAAAGTGCCATGTTTAAAAATCCTGATAATTTTCTAATCAGGTAATATCTTAGACTATTAAATGTTGTTCCAAATGAACCTTGGAGATTAAATACAGATGATTTATTTTGGATCCAAGATCAACTGGACAGCTGCAGCTGATTAAGGGTATATTTTGTCAAGGAAAATAACACAAGTTGGAGTATGTGCACTTAGGGGTGTGTGTGTGTGCTTGCACATGCATGCATGTGCATGTGTGGTGTAGTGGAGGGGTTGGCAAGAGCACAATAATTCTTTTATACCAGTGAATTATAATCCAGTACTGAGAATCTAATCCACTTTATGGGAGGAATATTAATTTCATCATGAAGACAGACACAGCCCTACTACTTCTCATCAAGTTGTACCTCTTAAAGAATTGGGGACCAAACTCTTAACATATGAGACTTTGGATGACAATCCACATCCAAACTATAGCATAGATATCTGTCTGGTTCTTTTCTGATTTTCAGTTCTTTCTCTAAAACTATGATAACAATGCTTGCATCTGAAGATCACTGTTTGACTTAAATGAGCACATGGGTAGTAGGAATGCTTGCAACTTTAGAGAAGACAAACCTAAGCTGTATGTGGGAATGTTGTCAGTCAATCTAATATGTTGTGTATCTGGCTGCCAGGAAAAAATGCTAATTTCTTTTATGTTTGATTTACAGGTACGAGATCCCATTTTTCCCACTGTACTAACTAAAGATTATAGAAAATTGGTGAAGTATATGTTTAAACAGAATTAAAACATTTGGTTTTAGAGTTCATCATACCTTTAAAAAATTCCTTAGTTCTTTTTTTAAAAATTACTAATTCTTTTAAGAGTTTTGCAAAATGTATTTTGATCATAGCTACCCAGTCCTCACTGAACTCTCCCCAGATCCATCTCTTTTTCATTCACCCAACCTTAGATCTTTCTCCCCTCCCATCAAAAGTGATATGTACTGCCCAAATATTCTTAGATGCATGGACTTCCACAGAAATGTGGTTGACTTGCCAGGGATTAGAGTCTTAGAGAAAACTGACCCTCCCTCTCCCAGCAGCTAGCAATTGACAATATATGCACAGTCAGGGGTAGAATTTAGTGCCCAAGTCCCTTATCTCATATTTGATCTGGCTTGAGTTTAGAAGAGGTTTTGTGCATGCTGTTGCTAACACTGTGAGTTTCTTTGTGCAGATGCCCTATGGTGTCCAGAAGACACCGTTTTCTAAGTTATACACTGCATCTGGCTCTTATACTCTTTCTGTACCCCACAACTTTTAGCAATGATCTTTCCAAAAAGTCCTGCTGTCATCAAGATCATCTAACCCTTATCTACCTGAGAATGAAGAAGTGCAATTATATATGTTCAATTTAAGTCCGAGAATTCTGCAGGGGCTAGGTCCAACAAACCTTCTTATATAATAATGTATTCACTTCATTGAATATAGTGATCATTTATTCTTCTTTAGCTAGAAGTATCTCAGTGGGAAAGCATATTCTATCATACAAAAGGCCATCATTTCCATTCTGCCACCACAAAATAAAAGAAGCTTCTCTTGGAACAAGATACACTCTCCAGTATGGCTTTGTGACCAAGGCCTTTGGTATAGTGTTACATTAGATATGGTCCAAAACTGAGTCAACAAATATTTTCTTTTTTTTGTTGTTATGTTTTTGTTTTTTTTCTTTTCCACATCAACCTGACTTTATTAGGAGAGGAATAGATAAAGAAAACATGGCATGCATACTGTGTAGAATACCATTCAGCATTTAAAAGGAAGGAACTCTCCTTTCACCTGTAACATGGAGACATTATGTTCAGTGTGAAATAAGACAGGCACAGAGTCAGATACTGAATGATCTCATTTACATGCATGATGTGAAGACATAGAAACAAAAACAAAACAAAAAACTGACCGAGACTGTTAGGTGATGGTTTAGGGAGAAGGTGATGAAAGATACTCTATGCTTCTGAAAAGTCAAGAGCTCTTTTGTACACCATGATGACCAGTTAATCCTTCTCACCTGTATTACTGATTGTCATTACTTACTGTATCTTTTTTTTTTTTGATACTTTATTTACATTTCCAATGTTTCCCCTTTTCTAGGTCTCCTCTTTGGAAACCCCCTATCCCCTCCCCCTCCCCGCCACTGTGAGGAAATTCCACCTCCTACCCACCTGCCCACCCATTCCCATATTCCTTCCTTGACATTCCCCTTTACTGGGGCCTCTAACACCCTCAGGCCCAATGGCCTCTCCTCTCTCCCTAATGACCAACGAGGCCATCCTCTGCCACATATGTGGTCTGAACCATAGATGTGTATTCTTTGGTTAGTGGTCCAAACTCCAAGAGGAGCAGGGGGGTTGGTCAGGCCTGTTGTGCTGTTGCTCCCTCCATGGGGCTGCAAATTCCCTCAGCTTCTTCAGATCTTTCTCCAATTCCTCCATCTGGGACCTCACTCTCAGTCCAGCAGTTACTGTAAGTGAAACTTGGGCATTCTGAACTTTTGGGCTAATATCTGCTTATCAGTGAGCACATACCCTGTTCGTTACTTTGTGACTGAGTTACCTCACTCAGGATGATATTTTCAAGTTCCATCCATTTGCCTGCAAATTTCATTAAGTCATTGCTTTTAATAGCACAATAGTACTCCATTGTGTAGATGTACCACATTTTCTATATCCATTCCTCTGATGGGGATAAGACAAGCACCACTGCTCACCGGGACCTGGAGAACTCAGCCTGGGCCACAGGGCTCCAGGAGAGAGCTGGTATCCCAGGAGTGCTGACACACCTTCGAGCATAGGCAAAATCACCACTTCCGTTCAAACTCACTGGATCAAGAGGGACCCTTGCAGAGGCATCAGGACATAGGAACCAAGAGACAGCTGGGGACAAGATCCTTCTGGTTTCTGTCTGCACCCCAGATCTGACCCTGTGCAACAGCACTCCAAACCCAAACACCTCTCAGAGAGAGCTGGTCTTAAAGGAGTATTGATTCAGAGGCCCGCAGGAGGGACAGGCCATAGCCAGACAGAGTAAGATCAGCTAACATCAGAGTTAACAAAATGGCAAAAGGCAAGGGCAAGAACCTAAGGAACAGAAACCAAGGATACCTGGTATCATCAGAACCCAGCTCTCCCACCAGAGCAAGCCCTGGATTCTCCAATATGCCAGAAAAGCAAGACAGATTTAAAATCATTTCTCGTGATGATGATAGAAGACTTTAAGAAAGAAATTAACACCCTTAAAGAAGCACAAGAGAACAGAGGTAAAGAACTAGAAGCCCTAAAAGAGAAAACACAGAAATTCATTAAAGAATTACAGGAAAACACAATCAAACAGACAAAGGAAATGAACAAAACTATCCAGGAGCTAAAAATAGAAATAGAAACAATAAAGAAATCATAAAAACAGACAACCCTGGAGTTAGAAAACCTATGAAAGAGATCAGGAGTCATAGATGCAAGCATAACCAACAGAATACCAGAGATAGAAGAGAGAATCTCAGGAGCAGAAGATACCATAGATAACATTGACACAAAAGCTCCTAACCCAAAACATCCATGAAATCCAGGACACAATGAGAAGACAGAACCTAAGGATAATAGGTATAGAAGAGAGTGAAGATTCCCAACTTAAAGGACCAGTAAATATCTTCAACAAAATTATAGAAGAAAACTTCCCTAATTGAAAGAAAGAGATGAA
>JAPYYD010006141.1:0-11426 GCA_028551405.1 Uromys caudimaculatus
GTGTCTGTGTGTGTGTGTGTCTGTGTGTCTGTGTGTGTGTGTGTCTGTGTGTGTGTGTCTGTGTGTGTGTGTCTGTGTGTGTGTGTCTGTGTCTGTGTCTGTGTGTCTGTGTCTGTGTGTGTCTGTGTGTGTGTGTCTGTGTGTGTCTGTGTGTCTGTGTGTGTGTCTGTGTGTGTCTGTGTCTGTGTCTGTGTGTGTCTGTGTGTGTGTGTCTGTGTGTGTGCGTGTCTGTGTCTGTGTGTCTGTGTGGGTCTGTGTCTGTGTGTGTATGTGTCTGTGTGTGTCTGTGTGTGTGTGTGTCTGTGTGTCTGTGTGTCTGTGTGTTCTGGTGCTGGGGAGCAACAACTTTCCCCACTCTAGAACCTGACCAGGAGCAGGGATTGTCTCCTGGAGAAAGGGTCATTTTATACACTCTGTGTCTGTCTGTCTGTCTGTCTGTCTTTCTCTGTGTCTGTGTGTGTCTGTATGTGCCTGCAGGAGCATGTCTGCATGTGCATCAGTAGATCATGGACTGACAGGGGTCCTAAATGGAGTGAGCAGTTGTCACCACAGTTATCTTGGAAGTTGTTTCTGACGTAAAGAGTTCTTGTCTGTCCCCCAGCTCCCTACTAAGCTGTCCTTTGGCTCTGCCACCATTCACAAGCATCAAAATCTACTCTCCGAGCCTCAGACATTCAACCTCTAGGACCATGAGAAGCGAATGTGCTGTGTATAAATGACTCAGCCTTGGCTGCTCCTTAACGCGTGGTGTTTTGTTTGACCCTCCAAGGAGCCTTTGGGCTAAGAGCCATCTTTGTACACCAGCACACCACAGCCCAGAGAAGTTTCAGAGAGTGGCCCAAGTTCACATGGAGAATTCACTGGGCAGGTACAGATACCAGAACCCCCTGTTGAGTGTCTTTCAATCTCCCCTGGCAGCTGCGCTCCCGTAGCCAATCATAAGAGAGAGGCGGGGCTTCAGCTAGGTCACTGACAGACAGGGAAAATCTTGCTTTGCTTACCAATTGCCTTAGAATATGATGTGTCTTGCATTAGACCCAAGCACCAAGCCATTTGCCAGCTCTAAAGCCAAGTACAGGTCTTCAATGACACCCAAGGCCACAATCTAGGTGTCCTATGTGCACTCCTTGTGTGTTCACAAACACAAGTGTGCGCACACACACACACATGCACACGCATGCACACTGCAGTGCAGAAGCACCTGCTCCGCTGGCTGTGAACACTCACTCACCCCTTCTTGGCAGCAGGCAGAGGAATGTATGGGCAGGCAACCAGGAAGAAGAGAGAAGGGGTCAGGAGGGTCTCCTCCATCCTACCAAAGCACCAAATCCAGGGAGTCAGGGCAGGGAGGGGCACTGACCTCCGGTTCCCAGGAGCAGGTGGATGGGTGAGCACAACTCAGCACCTTGGAGCGGTTGAAGATTGGTCCTGGACTTCCTGCTCTCTAGCTGCAGGATCTGGGGCAAGCACTGTCCTCTTCCATACAAACAGATAAAAGATCTTAACCTAGGGCCTGACAATCTACCCTCGGGCTCGGTAAAAACACCAAGCAATATAAGCATTGGAAATTGGTGAGTGTGTTGGTAGTGTATTCTGAGATCACAGGAGGGGCTAGGGCACAGCTCAGTGGTAGGACTCTTGCCTAGCGTGGCACGGCCTTGGGCTCCATCCCAAGCACTAAAGCTAAATGCAAGACACCCATGACTTGGGATGAGACCCAGGGCAAGCTAGAGAGTCTCTCTGGGACTCAGATCCTTCCTCTGTAAGTGGGGTGAAACAGTGCCAGACTCCTGCGTGTGAAAGGAGGTGACCTTGTGTAAGGTTACCTGTGAGGGTGGGTGACACACAGCAAGGACTCCTGTACACCAGCACTCTCTTCTCTCATGCAGACCCTGCTCAGCGGGCTCCTAGAGGGCCACCTCCTCCAGGAAGACCTCCATGATATTGCAAAGTTGGAATGAAATTTTCACCCGGGAGGACACTCACCACTGAGTCCGCCCCTCTAAGCCACAGATGACATGATGACAGTCTGCCTCCAAAGGGTTTGGGACTGAGGAGCCAGGACAAAGCAACGAGGGACATTGTGTAGACCTGGTTGGAGGAGAGGGGCTCCATAGCCAACCTCTTGAGTCTGGGAGGTTGTGGGGGAGATTTTGGAGTCGGTGAGTGTTCTAGGGGGAGAGGGTGTGGCATTACAAAGGCAGAAAGGGATCAAAGATGGCCAGAGTGTAACCGACTCAGCTTGGAGAGGAGAAGGGTGGGGGTGGCGGGAGCCTTAAATGCTGGGCAGATGTGTATGGGAATGTTAGAAAGAGAGGTCTCAGAAAGTGGGGTGCTAGAGAGTCAGGAGAAAGTGGGGATTCAGTGGTCATGACAGTGCAAGACAGGAGAGCGGCGGCTGGACGGTGGGTGGCTGCCAGGCCCTGGGGAGCTATGACTACTGAGCTATCGCCCACCACGTTATCCAAATAAGACCCCTCCCTCTCCCCATCTCCTCATGACTGCACCGAGACCTGGGAGGCAGTTTGTAAGTGTGTGGTGAAAAGAAGCAACCCGAGTGGACAGACGGCCGTGTGACCGCGGGATCCGTCCTTTCCCCTGGTCTGGGGTTGTCAGCTCTATAGCGTGCTTCTCGTTTCTCTTTTCCACTCGCCCAGGACATCTGTTTGACATTTGCCTCTTGTGACTGTGGAGGAGCCGGTGCTGGGAAAGGTCCTTTTGAACATCTTTGCCTTGAAGTAAGGGACACAAATGTTCGGGGAGGGGCTGGCAGCTCCCTCTCCCAGCTCCCCTCCACTGGACTTCCCTCAGTGCTAGGAAATGCTGGCTCAGTCCGCACCCTGGGATCCAAATCAGGACTGCCTAGGCCAACCCAGAACAGCCTTGCCTGTTCCAGCTCGGCACGCTGTGACACGACCTTCATATATATGACACGTGACCTTCCCACACATGGCATAGTCTATGCTCCTTTCCTTGAGTGTGTGTCTGTTGACAGGGCTTCCTCTGCCTCCCAGCTCTGTTTTAATTTAGCCCAATAGTTCTGCGTTGACACTACAGCCTTTTGGAAGGGGACAAATGTGTAAGTCTCGGGGCAGACAGGGGTAAAGTCAGATCCTGAAACCCCATAAGCAGAATTCAGCATTCACCTCGGGGCTTAGAGTGGTTACCGTCCTTGTCTCTCATTTGGTGTATTTCCTGTGTGTGTGTGTGTGTGTGTGCGCGCGCGCGCGCGCGCGCACGCGTGCGTGTGTGCACAGCTGATGAGTGTGTGGGGGTACAAGCCAGAGGTTAGCATAGAGTATCTTCCTTGGTCACTCTCCACCTTACTTTTTGAGTCTCTCACTGAACCTGAAGCGTGCCCATTGTCTAAGCAAGCCTCCAGGATCCTCCTGCTTCTTCCTCCTCAGAGCTAGGGGTTATGGGAGCCGCTTTTACATCAATCGGCACTAGGAATGGTCTTCACGCTTTACAGACTGATCTGGGTCCCCATTCCCACCCCACCAAAGTAGAATGCCTTGGCTCTGATTACAAAGTTGGTGCCAGCTGCAGAACGAACAGTCAACACCCCACACACATACTAGGAGGCGAAAGGGGCAGCCGCAGACATTAGCCGTGTGGTTACCCCATGCGGATATACACTGTAAACTTTCTGCTGTGAGGCTCAGACTTACCCAGGTATGTCAGGGATGTGCAAACAGGTGTGTGTAATAATAAAAATGCCTAAAACCCAGCCCAAGCTTCTGCAACTCATGATGTGTCTGCACCGTCATATAAATACAGATATGAACCTAGACGGCCATGCAGGACACCTGAGATAGGCCTACCCAGTTTTCTGCAGTGGACATGGCCTGTTTTCCTGGGGTGGGAAGAGGCCTTTGTTAAACTTCCCACTATCAGCAGGGAGTGTTTGTCACTTTTCACTACTCTGTACAAGGGAGTCGGAGGCTTCTTCATCCATCTTTGATTTTCTCAAATAACACTCCAAGATCTGTTTCCCAAGTGCCACTGCTGGGTCCAAAGGGAAAACATTTTTGTTGACCACAGTCACCAAGAAGATACAGAGGAACTGCCCCCGACTCTCTACTCTTACTCTTTGGCTCACCCTACAAACCTCTGCAGGAAGCCTTTCGTCCTGGAAAGGGAATCTGGATGAGCCACGCCCACCGGCACCTGCGCATGAGGGAAAGGAGCGCCCCCTGCTGGCAGAGGCGGCCAATGTGCAGCCCAAAGTAACAAGGGCTTATGTTTACCGGGCAAGGCATCTTCGCTCACCTTTCCCATCTCCCAGTCTTGGTTTCCCCGTCTGTCAAATAAAAAGGAGGGTATAGACCCCTTTAGCCTTCCATCCATCACGAGGGTGAGTTTTACTAAGGATTAGCAGGTTTTTCTCCCCCAAACTTGAATGTTGGGGTTCCAGGTCCCGCCAGGAAGATACCCCCAGCCCCTCCAGAGGCAATCCTCTCTCCTGGCTTGCCTCCTCCTCCCGCTATGCTCACTCATTGAAGTCGTTTTTACTGAGTTATAAGTCAGCACTGGTTTTGGATGGGGTAACCTGAACTTCCCAAGTGTGTGGGCAGATTTGGGGGCTTGGGGAGATACTGAAAAATCCTTTGCAAAAGCTTTTTAAAAGACGAGCTTGCCGGGCAGTGGTGGCGCACGCCTTTAGTCCCAGCATTTGGGAGGCAGAGGCAGGTGGATTTCTGAGTTCGAGGCCAGCCTGGTCTACAGAGTGAGTTCCAGGACAGCCAGGGCTACACAGGGAAACCCTGTCTCGGAAAACCAAAAAAAAAAAAAAAAAAAAGAGCTCACAGCTGGACTCACAGCTGCCTCCTGATGAGGGTACACCTAGAGAAGGTCCCTCTTCTGAATGACAGTCCCAGGAAAAACAGAAAGGGTATGTGTCCAAATCCCCCTTGCTTGAGTGGGGATCATTCTTTGATTCAAAGAAAATGCCCTACAGTATTTATCTCTCTGGGACAGGATCGGGTGACCCTCTGTGTGCTCCCAACCCTGCCACCATCAGTGTGATCTCGGGCAGGCCACACAGCCGCTGGGGTCACCCGCCTTCCTGAGGGCTGGATTCCTGTCACTGCCAAATAGCTGGATTCATGCTGCCCCAGGTCCAGATCCCTCCAGTCAGCATCCCATAACCTTGAAGAAGTGGGTAGACAGGATCACTGCCTCCTGCCTCCAGAACACCTCTGAGGACATCCTCAGGAATGGGCTCTCCAATATGCAAGGGAGCCATAGTTAAGATAATGCACTTCAATAGCTGCTCTGAGAACCTGCCCTATGCTTGCACCAAGCCCAAGGTTGGCATTAGATAGGAAAGACACATGGATACCACCTGGTTCTACTGTGCCTCTCCCCAGCCCCCAGGACTAGCCATCTTCCCAAGACTGTGGGCCTGAGTCACAGAAATGGGGTTGGAACACCCACAACCCTGCCTGGGTCCAATCTGTCCATCTGCTAACAAGAAGGAATCCAGCATTGTGAACAGTCCCAAGATTCCCTCAGAAAGTGAGGGACAGAGTCATCCCAAATCCATGTCTCTCTACAGCCCATCTCCTGGAGGGACACTGTGTGTCTGTGTGTCTGTGTATGCCTGTGTGTGTACTTGTTTTTGTGTGTCTCTGTGTGCGCCTGTGTCTTATGTCTGCGTGTCTGTGTGTACCTGTGTCTGTGTCTCTGTGTGTATGCATCCATGTGTGTCTTTGTGTGCCTGTGTCTGTGACTGTATGTGTATGCGTCCGAGTGTGTCTGTGTGTGCCTCTGTGTGTGTGTATGCATCTGCGTGTGTCTGTGTGCGTGAGTGTTGGGGGACTACTTTTGTTATTAATAGTCCCTGAGGCTTGGTGTAATCCCAGCACTCAGAAAGCTGAGGCAGAAAGATCACAAGTTCAAGACCAGCCTGGGTTACAGCAGGAGTTCAGGAACAGTCTGAGTTAAGTAGCCATACCCTTTCTCAAAAACAAAGGCAGACAAAACAACAAGGACTGGGCCGGGCAGTGGTGGCGCACGCCTTTAATCCCAGCACTCGGGAGGCAGAGGCAGGCGGATTTCTGAGTTCAAGGTCAGCCTGGTCTACAGAGTGAGTTCCAGGACAGCCAGGGCTACACAGAGAAACCCTGTCTCGAAAAACAAACAAACAAACAAAAAACCCAAACAAACAAGGACTGGGGGTATTTAGCTCAGTGGTAGAGTGCTTGCCTCATATATCCAAGGTCCTGGATTCCATCCCAGCATGCCCAGTCTCCTGGGGGAGGAAAAATCTACCACTCCTGGAAAGGAGAACAGCTCAAAGAGAGGAGAAGAGTTTTGGTAGCTCCATTGCCTCCACCTCCCAGGAAGAGCTACCACTGTTCTCTGGCAAGGCAACTGTGGCTAATTTTAAGGTTTCCTAACCCCAGTTCCCCCCCCCAACCCCCCAGCTCCCTGCTCTAGTTTAAAAGGACAAGCACTCGGAGCCAAGCCCACTTAGCCCAGCAGCTGGCAGATGCCCTCCGTCTTGGACTTGCCAGCAGCCCATGACTGCATTCTATTTCACATCTAGGGCATGACGGGGCCCAGAGACTAACCAGCACCCACAGTGCGGGGCTGTTCAAGACAGCAGCCCTGTTATGAAATAGGGCGCCCCTCTCGGAACCCAGCTCTGCATCCTGTCAAAACGACGTGTGTCTTTCCTTTCCTTCCTCGAGAAGGTGAAATATAAGCCTAGAACAACACTGGATCCCTGTTCCCTCCTGGACAAAAGTCAAAACTGGAATCTGATAAATCTGAAATCAACGCTCATTTCTAATTGGACGTCACGGGGCTGGACGTGGTGCCAGGACCGGTGGCATTTCACGTCATATGTTATTGTTGGTGCAGACAGAAGACATGAATCTTTCAGAACATTCAAGAAGAAATGAGTATTTCCGTGATTCCGGCAACTGAATACCCACCTATTTTACTTATTACAAAGGAGGCCTCTGTCCCTCCCTCAAAACTTTGCAAGAACTGCAGAGGAGGAGTCTGTGGGAGCCTTTACCCCTCTGTGTGCTGACCAAGGACGGTCTCCTACTTGTTGACCTGAAAAAAACTCCTACTTACCCGCAAAACCCAGCTCAGAAGTATCCACTCAGAATCCTACCTAGGTGCCGAGTCACTTGCCAGGGCTGCTTCTAGTGACCAGGAGCTGATGAGCCTCCAGACATCCCAGGATATCCAAGTCACCTGTTCCCTTTTCAATCTCCAAACCCTCCAGAGACAGGGCCCAGTTCTCTTCTGGTCCTCCACAGGTTCCAAGACCAGTACTCAGGAGGGGCCCTGGAAAGTCGTGTTAGTTAGTGATGACCATTTTTCTCATTAACGACATAAAGCAATGATGTGGGGACAGGCGTGTTGGCACGTGCCTATAATCACAGCATTTGGGAGGCTGCAGATGTAGAGTGGCCCGTCATGACTGGTGAGATGGCTCAGCAGTCATGAGCACAGACTGCTGTCTCAGATGACTCAGGTTCGATTCCCAGCACCCACATGGTGGCTCACAAAGATCTGTAACTCAAGTTCCAGGGGATCCGACACCCCCTTCTGGTCTCCACAGGCACCAGGCACACATGTGGGTACACAGACATACATGCAGTCAAAAACACATAGACACAGAAAATAATAAAGATAATGTTTTAAATGGTTGTCAAGTAAGTCACTTGGGCTTTGTAAAAAAACAAAATCATGTCTTTCTCCCTCTCTCTTTTTTTAATCTCATTTATTTGTTTATTTTGGACATGGGTGTCTGTTGTGTGTGCTGTCACATCCATGTGAAGATGAAAGGTCAACTTCCAAGAGTCTCTCTCCTTTTGACATGTGATTCCCTGGGGTCAAGCTCAGGCCACCAGTCACGTGACAAGTGTCTCAACTCCCTGACCCATCTTGCCATTCTAAAATAATGGCTTTTTAAATTAATTCATTAATTAATTAAGGCTCTAATTCTCAGCTGGTAGATCTTCCACACACCCCTCCCCAGGGGACATCTGCGTGTGACTAGAGCCACTTTGCTTGTCACAGCGGGGGAGGAGCAAGCAGCCAGTAAGCAGAGTGGCTATGGGAATCTGGTGGGCTCTACACACATTTGCTTTAGTGAGACCCTTCTTCCATAAAACATGAAATAAAATTATATTTTACAATTGAGTTGATATGGAGATAAATATCATTGGGCTGAATGGATTCTTTTTATTTTTTTAACAAAGTCTCACTTTGTAGCACAGATTGACCTGGAACATACAATGTAGCCCAGGCTAGCCTCAACTTCCCATGTGTTGGAATTCTAAAGGTTCACCATCACATCTGGTTACACATCCTTTATTAGTATATTCATTTTTTTTCCTTCTGATTTTAAATTTTAATTCATGGACTTTTGCAGAGCCCCAAAAGTACTCTGGGGCTTGGGAAGTGCTCTGCATGACTACTGGGTGAGAGGCTTGGGGGCCCCTAAACATTCCATAAAGCCTAGGACCACACCAGGGAACAGCCTCAAAGGACAACAGGTCAACCCTGAGAAATATGTCGTCAAGGACAACTCCAGAACGAAGAGCTTACGGAGTTAGTCTGAGCTCGCACAGCCCGGAGCTGACTGAAATAGCCAGGACAGGTTAACCTTCACCAGCCAGGCTGTAGGGTGGGGGGAGGGGCTGAGAAGTACAGTGCACACTTTCACGAGAACACTCATAAACAGGACCCCCTCCCCCTCCTCGCCAAAGGGTGGATAGAGCACGGACTCCTATTTTGTTCTTGTTCAGCTAGCTATCCAGGCAGTCCGGCAACACTTCATTATTCACACAAACGGGAAGTCCCATGAAGTCGTTGCCTGGGGCAGCTTCATTAGCATGAAGCAGAGTGGTCTCTGCAAATGTGTTTGTGTAATTTACATGATCTCCACACATGCATCCCTGTGCTGCTTGTTAAGGGAATGCTCTCTGAGAAACACATCTTTGGGCAGGCTCCTTGTCTTCAGAGTACTGTGGGGTGTGCTTGCACAGGACCAGACCTTGTAAGTGGCCTCCTGGTACAACTGGGAGACACCCATAAGAATTGGATACAGCAGGCTGCTACCAGCATTCACACCACAAACGTGATGGATATTCTGGATTCCGTTTTGATAGGAGGACTAGAATCACTCTGAAAGTAAACTTCTGAGGCTGCTATGGGAGATTTTCTGGATTGAACTAGCTGAGGGAGAGCAGATCCACTCTAGCTGTGGGTGGTACCATTCTTTGAGCTGGAGTTTCAGACCGAGCAGAAAGAAGAAACCAAGCTGAGAGTCAGCATTCGTTCCTGCAGATACAGTGTAACCAGTGGCCTGCAGCTCTTCCGGTCCTGACTCACCACCCCTCTCCACTGTGAGAGACTGAACCCTTGAACGGTAAGCCAGGAAGCCGAAAGCAGAACGAACCTCTCCTACCACCCATTGCTTTTGACAAGTATTTTGTTGCAACAGTAAGGCAAGTGGCTAATACTTGGAAATTGGTGTAGAGAGAAGTGGACTGTCGCTGTGATGTACCTGAGCACACAGTTCAAAGGCTTTTGGAACTGGTTTGGGGGAAAGTTATAAGCAGAACCTAATGGACTAATCTAGTGGGAATTTTGAAGACAAGAATGCTAAGAGAAAAGTAGACAGCAGAGGCTGGTCAGGAAGCTTCAGGGGACAACAAAGACTCTACTGGGAACTGGGCTGGAGGCCATTCCTGTGATATTCAGGCAAATAACCTGACTGTATGCTGTGTCCTACAAACTTGAACCATACTGAACACAGGAGCAATAGACTAATTTGCTTGGTGGAGGAGGAAATAAGAGCATTCAGGTTACAGCCTGGCTACTGTTCACAGCCCTCATCCAGGTCCACAGTGAGGAAGACCATGGGATGTCTGCCAAGGAAAGCTGCAGGCACAGAGTACCACTGGCCCAATAGAGAGGCTATGTATGCTGCAGGCAGCAGAGCCAGAGGGGAGGACTGCCTAAACCCAAAAGATTCCATCAAAAGCCCTAAATGTCGGACGTGGAGTTGTAGCCTTAAAGTTGTAATCCTCCTGCCTCAGCTCCAGAGTACTCTGATGACAGAGTTGGTTTGTAAGCTCATTTTTTTCCAAATATTTTTTATCTGTGATGGCAGGCTCCACAGATACAGAGGCCCAAGACTCCAATTTATTTCAAAGGCTTTTGGAGTTAGTGTGCTCACAATTTATTTAGGATATTCTGCATGTATAGTTATTAAGTGAAATGATTATTTATATGTTGTCCTTTCTCAGACAGAGGTCTCCCTATGGAGCCCAGAGAGACCTTGAACTCAGGATCTTCCTGCCTCTACTTCCCAGTGCTAAGACTACAGGCTTACAACACCAGGCTCAGCTCTGTGCTCTTGTGTGTTTTTTCATCTAGAATTACAATTGGTATTGTCCTGCATCATAGAGCAACCCTGGCAGTGTTCACTCCTCCAACCCTTCCATTTTGTAGAAGGCAGAACAGAGTAGGGTGGAAGGGGGATTTGTAAAGTGCCTTGCACTGGAGACTCCTGATGCTGAAGGGGCATAAGCCCACAACTCAAATCCCAGGGAAACATTCAGATCAGACTCCTAGTGTGAGCAGAGACCCCAGCAAGCCTCTGTGTTGTGCTACCGGTCTCTGGACAGCATTGAAATAGACCCACATGTTAGTCCTGATTAGGAGCCACCACACACAGTAGCCTCTCGAGATGTTTGCCAAACTGCTGAATTGAAAACAATTCGGCACTTGTCCAGAGAGTCCATAAGAATGTTGATTCTCTTTGCCCTGCTTTGGTCTCTGTTCTGGAGCTTTGCCTAAGGACCCTGGCTCATAGGGAAAGTGGGAAGCCATCACTGGCATAAATTCACCATGGAAATTGGAAAATGCTTTACAAATGCTTTCCAGAATCATATGAGAGGTGAGCTCTTAAGGCCTCCCCTGGAGTGCTCCATAGCAATGGGAGTATCTGGAGAACATCCACTGGACAGTCACAGAGGCACACAGGGACAGGCAGCCTCCTCTTCCCATTGCTTAGGAGACCTCCTGCTGAAGGAAAATGGATGCAATATAATGTTGACTGTAAAGAACAAAATAAAATAAATTATTTAAAAGAAGAAGAAGAAGAAGAAGAAGAAGAAGAAGAAGAAGAAGAAGAAGAAGAAGAAGAAGAAGAAGAAGAAGACATGACTGTCTCAATTACTGGGACAGTTAGTGGGAAACCCAGCAGGACACTGGACATGGTGTCTGTGGTGGTCTACATAGGTTTGGCCCCCACAGACTCATGTGTTTGAATCCTTGACCCATAAGAATGGCACTATTAGGAGGTGTGGCCTTGTTGGAGTAGGTGTGGCCTTATTGGGGGAAGTGTCACTGTGTAGATGGGCTTTGAGGTTATATATGGTTAAGCT
>JAPYYD010006142.1:0-11424 GCA_028551405.1 Uromys caudimaculatus
GAGTCACTGTGACTGAATATGAAACCACAAAGATCAAGGATACCCTGTTGTCGTCAAAGAACAACTGAGTCACTGTGACTGAATATGAAACCACAAAGATCAAGGACACCCTGTTGTCGTAGAAGAACATCTGAGTCACTGTGACTGTGGACTGAGTCCACCCCCTCCCCATTACCTCACACCCCCTGTTTCCCCCCACCTCTGAGTTTCCCCCTTTTTAAGTATTGTATAAAAGTAGATGAGTTTTGAAAATTAAACGAGACCTTGACAAAGAGCTTGCTTGGTCTCCTTCTTTTCTCTCGTGCCCATTCTCTCCCACAGGTCATGGGGTCTACTCGGGTTTCCCTCCAATAACTGGTCCCGCTGGTCGGGGCAGAGGGGGGGGATAAGAAACTAAGAATAAATATAACTTTACCTATTTATGTCTGTAGAGAAATGTCTGACTGAAACAACATTCCTTGTATAATTTACATATGCTAATTATCAATTATAAGTACATACTAACTACAGTCACCAAGCTACACAATCTTTAGAACTTTATCTTATATCAAAATTACTGCATATTTCATGATATTATAGTGTAATTATAAGAGGCCCACTAAACACATGTTGATAGTATTTTTCAGAAAGAACTTGTTTCCATTCAGTGTCTAGTGGACAAAGTTTAAATGTTAAATGTATCTAGCCCCCTATTTATTATTTCTTTTTGTTGACATTAATTCATTCATTTATACACTTTACCACCTGATCACATCCTGCTTTCCTTTCCTCCCAGTCTTACCCTCTGACATTTTCTCCTCATTTCCTTCTCCCTTTCTCCCCAGAGAAGGGAGGCCCCCATTCCCTATCCCCAGCAGTTACCACACTACCCTGGCACACCAAGTTGCCTCAGGACTAAATGCATCCTCTCCCTCTGAGACCAGACAAGGCAGTCCAGCTAGGGGAAAAAGGTTCCAAAGGAAGGCAACAAAGTTCAATAAGAGACAAACCAGTTCTGGGTTTTAGGAGACCCACAATAAGACTAAGCTTCATGTCTGCTCCATCTGTGTAGGAGGCCTAGGTCTAGACCATGCATGCTTTTTGATTGGTGGTTCAGTCTCTGTGAGCCCCCAATGGGTCCAGGTGACTTGGCTCTGAAGGTCTCCTTCTGGTATATTTGAACCCATCTGTTCCCCTCATTCTTTCCTCTGACTTTTCCAAAAGCCTCCCTGAATTCTGCCGACTTTTTGGCTGTGGGTATCCATCTGTTGCCATCAGGTGCTTGATGACGCCTCTCACATGACACTTATGCTAGGCGTCTGTCCTTAAGCATAACCAAGTATCATCAAGAATGTCAGACTTTGGCTCTCTTCAATGGGGTAGGTCCCAGTTTTGCTCAGTCATTGGTTGGCTATTCCTCCAATCTCAGCTCCAACTTTATCACTGCATATCTTCTAGGCAGGTAAAATTTTGGAGGAAGGTTTTATACATGGGTTGATATCCCCTCCCTCCACTGGAAATGCTGCCTGGCTTCAGGAGGTAGCCACTTCAATCTCCTTATCCCCAGCTACTGGTGTCACTGCCGGGGTCACTCCCATATCCTCCCAGGAGCCTGCCCCATCCCAGGTCTCTGGTTGTCCCTGAGATGTCCCCACAAGGATTGCTTTTCTCTCTCCCAGCCCTGTGGAGACAGTTCCTCCCACAATACCTGATCCCCACCACTGTTTCTGTCCCCCATACCCTCTCCTATACAGTCCCCTGTAATTAACCACTACTGATAGACATTTTATTTCCCCTTCTGAGTGAGTTTCATCTTAACTTGGGCCCTTTTGTTACTTAGCTTCTTTGGGTGTCTAGAATGTAGAATGGTTATCCTCGATGGGTAATATCCACTTATCCGTGAGTTCATACCATCCAAGTTCTTCTGGGTCGAGTTACCCCACTCAGAATAGATATTTTCCAGTTCTATCCATTTGCCTGAAAAGTACATAATATTCTTTATATTTATTAGGTGATTAGTATTCCATGGCATAACTATACAAGATTTTCATTATCCATTCTAAGGTTGAGGGACGAGTGGGTTGTTTCCAGTTTCTGGTTATTATGAATAAAGGTGCTTCAAATGTAGGTGAGCAAGTGTCCTTGTTCTATGGGGGAACAACTTTTGAGTATATGCCCAGGAGTGGTATAACTGGGTCTCAAGGTAGAAATATTCCTAATAAATACACAGATTGATTTCCAAATTTGTTGTACATCTTTGCACACATGCCAGAAATAGAAGACTGTCTCCCTTGCTCCATATCCTCACCAGCATGTAATGTCACTTGAGTTTTTGATCTTAGCCATGCTGAGTGTATAGGATGGAATCTCAGAGTGTTTTCAATTTGCATTTGACTAGGAATGTTGACTATTTCTTTAAGTGCTTCTTGGCCATTAGAGATTCCTCTGTAGAAAATTCTCTTTTGACCTCTGCACCCCGTTTTTAAATGAGATATTTGGTTTGTTGATGTCTAATTTGTTGGAGTATTTCTACTGTTCGGATTTCAGCCCTCTGTTGAATGTACAGTTGGTGAAGACCATTTTCCATTCTTTAGGCTGCCATTTTGTACTATCGATGCTATCTGTTGCCTTACAGAGGATTTTCAGTTTCTTGAGGCCCCATTTTAGTGCCTGAGCTATGGGTGTTCTGTTCAGGAAGTGGTCACCTTTTACAATGAGTTCAATAGCCCTGACACTATTAATGATATTCTGCAAACAGGAGCCTAGTATAGGTGTTTTTTGAGAACTTTTACCCTTCGACTTATGGAAACAGATGCAGAGACCCACTTCCAAATAATATACAGTGTTTGAGGAACCTTATAGAAGAGGAAAGGAAGGATGGATGGAACCAGACAGGTCAAGTACACTACAAGAAAACCTACAGAATCAACCAACCTAGTCCTGAACCACCAACCAGAGTGCTTGCATAGGATGGACCTAGGCAACCTTACATGTAACGATTCTAAAGCTTAGTCTTCATGTGGCACCTAGAAGAATAGGAGCAGGGACTGTTTCTTACCATTGACTGCCTTGGGATCACATTCCCCTAACTGGGTTTCCTGGTCTAGCCTCAATAGAAAAAGATGCACCTTGATAAGTCAACACATATCCATGTCTTCTCTGATGACAAGGGGAGGAGAGGTGGGGGAGGGGAGAGGGAGATAGAATGACTGAGAGGAAGGGAGGGAGAGGAAGCTATGATCTGTAAACTAACTGACTTAATATAGGATGTAAAATAAATTGAGGAATGAATGAAAACATACCCACCCTTCATTTCCTGCTGTTGGGTTGCCTTCTACAACCTTGATATGGAGATGTTTGCCTTGTCTTATAGTGTTGTCCTGTATGACTGTCATCTCTTGGGAGGAGTGTATCTTTGTTTGAGAGAGCTAGTAGGAGTGGAGGATTTTGAGCTATTTACACTATTTACACCTGAGACACTTGTGACAATTCCTTCCTCAAGGATTCTCTGGAAATTCCTTTTCTCATTGTAACTCATCCTGTATCTGGCACATTTCAAGATGATCTTGGGGTGACAACTAACATGAGAGCATGAAACAGAAGCTGGGGTGATAGCTGCAAGGGAAGCACCTGTGGGGGAGGGGAGGCTGGGTGATAAGAGAAGTGAAGCAGGAACAACCCTGATGACAGTACTATGTATTGTACGGTACTTAGTCCCTCTTTGTCAATCTCTATCTTGGGCCAAACAAGAAAGCACCGCTCTGAACCTGTGAAAAGAAGCAGATCTATTCAGCACAGTGAAAAGCAAATGTTCTGATCTGAGAGAAGTCTGCAACTACAACCTGGACAGTCTAAATGTACACTTAGCTCCAAGGCACGCTGGATAAGAGGCTGTTTTAGCAAGAACTAGATTTGTCTTTTTTATTCTTTTATAGACTCTACAACAACAAAGTTATGCTAACCATTAGGGTGATATTTAAGACTCAACAGGTTATATTTATGAATAAGTATGTGTATACATAAACCTATATGGGTACAATTAAAACTGAGCAAAAAAGAGGCCTTGAGGTTGAAGGCACTTCCAGAGGAATGTATAGGAGATTGGGGGGAGAGGGAAAATGTTGTGATTGAAACAATCTCAATATTGAACAAAAATGTTTACCCCACACCTATTGCAAGGGGATAGATACAGAGGTATATTTCAACCTGTTATTCTACATTTAGCAAGATCTTAAAAGCTTTGAGCATCCCTAAAACATATTGAGACAAATGTAGAGACCAGGTGTTGCCTGAATGCCTGCTGAAGATATAGCTTCTTACTCCTCAGCATCTTGTCTGATTTCCATGGTTGTGAGAGCCAGGGAAGATACAGCTCCATGTCTATGGACAGGAAATTGGTTGACTGCTAGTTCCAGCTGCTTCTCTAGAAACAAACAGTAGATATTCCCAGCCTAAATCACTTATTACTCCACAGAGCCCTGACTGTGACCAGCAGCCTGCCATCTGCTCAGGGGCCCAGACTGATACAGACTACAGAGAAAAGGCCATGACATGAATGTGCTATACATGTGTGCCGTGCATGTGTCTGACACAGCAGCACTAGGAACACCAATGAAAGCAGTACTTTTGACAGAGTACATCTCAGCTCTTCCTTCATCAGTTAGTCTGATGCATGAGTCTCAGGCAGTCACTGGAACTCACTTGATGACAGGGCTTCTCAGTTCCATGGAGGATGGATCATCTTTCTCTTTACGTCCCAGCACTAGACTCGGAGCCTGGGCCATCCAGGAACAGGAAGGTATTGTGTACAGCTGTTCAGTACAGCATTGAGGAGCTTGATGTCCCTGATGCCTTGAGGAACAGCTGCAGCTGTGGTGACCTTCAGCAGTTCTTGACATGTAGTCACACAACAAACAAAACCAGACATCAGATATCAAGGTCAAATGGATCTGCTAACAAACAATCCTGGAGAGGGAAGGAAAGTCAGACTCTCATTAGACCCTGTCCTGAGAACAATTCACTTGTCCTAAGTCACCATGCTTTGAGGGCAGCTACATAAACCTTAGAGATGTTGAAATACATACATGTGTTTTATAAAAATTCAGGAAAACATTTCCAAGGTACAGCTGCTCCTTACCTAGGCTGGGTGCAATCTTTCTTTCTTCTGTTAACTGCCTATTTCTGTGGGGAGGGTTGGTGAATAAATGTTTCTTTTAAGTCCTCCTAGAAAAGGCAAAGAGGAAGGTTTCCCCAAGACTAGACCAACATCACGAGTGTTGTGCCTTTTTCAAGTTTCAAGCAAAAATTGGAATTTTTCCTTGAATAAGCAGGTTAGGAGGATAGTATTGTTAAACATTGCCAGAAAAAAAAACCCAGCTCTAGAAGGGATGAAAGACAGACAGTGAAACAACCGCCACCTAAAGGACACAGGAGGGGAACTATGTACCTTTCTTCAAAAATTGGGCACAATACATATCTACCAACAGGAAGTACCTGAACACCACAGAAAAAGGGAAAACTTGACTAAACTGTGAAACTAGCATTGCTTTCACAAGCCAATATAAAAACAGTGCTCCAGGAGTGAATGCTCACACAGTGGCATGGGCAGGTGGTATTTATGTGGGGTTGGGGGGATACATTTGTAACCAGAAAGTTCAGGTGGTTCTCAACTTCAGAGTCAACACAAGTGATCTGTGTTTATCAGCTGAGCTAATGGAAAACACAGTGCGTTCTCCCAGCCCTCCTTCAAAGGACAAGCTCTTCATCACAGCTGTACATGTCTGCATACTGACTCCTAAGATCCCTTGAAGCCTTTTCATAGTGTCCTGAGGAGTCCTACCACCACAGTGATTCTTCTCTCAGAATCTGGGCTAAGGGAGAGTCACATGACTTCTAATCACCCAATCAGAAAGACCAGAGAGACAGATTCAGAAAGGAACATGAGGGAGTTGATGACTGTAGCCTGTTTAGAGATATCTTCTGTCCAGTTGTCAAGTCTAATGATAGAGGAATTGATGAGACCTGTAAGGCCCACAGCAATGAATCAACTCCCCTCATAAAGGAAGTTACTGCTCCAGGTCTTCTTTATACTCTAGAAGGCAAAGGAACATGAGTTACAAGAAAAAGCAACATTAGCTTAGGAATGTCTTTATTTATTGAAGAGATTACTGAACAACTGTCTGCCTCATTCCCTCCTTCTCTCTCACGTATTTTGTGTCCAAGAGAATGATTATAAGCTGAAGCTGAATTTAGAGGTTGAACCATCTATGGTGGTTTGCATAAGATGCTGCCTCTTCTTGGGGGGATCTGAATTCCTGGTCTCAGGTTGTTGACACTGTTTGGGAAGTCTTAGAAGCTATGGCCTTGCTGGAGGAAGTTTGTCACTAGAGATGGACTTTAATTTCAAGATCGAAATGGGGGAGTGCTTGCTGGAGAGATGGCTCAGTGGCTAAGAGCTCTGGCTGTTCTTTCAGAGGACTAGGCGCAATTCCCACCACCCACATGAAAGCTCATGACTGTCCCTCCAGTATCAGGGGAACCTGCACCCTCACACAGACCTACATGCAGACAAGACACTACAGCCTTGCACCTTTCCTCCAACTTCTGTGAAAACATCCGGTGTTCTACTCTGGGTGTTAAGAACCATTTCGGGGTAGGGCTTGGTGGAGCACAACTTTAATTCCAGCATCATATGGCACAGATAAGAAGAGCTCCAAGACTTGTAGACTAACCTGGTCTGCAGAGTTAGAAGATAGTCAATGATACATAGAAAAATTGTTGAAAACAAAAGCAAACAAACAACAACAAAAGAAGCATTTGTATAATGGTTACCTTTGTCACCTTGGTGTGCATTAGGTCCATCAAGGAAACATATCTGATGGTGTTGTGAAAAGAGTCATTAGGCAGATGCTCTACTCTGAATATGGAGGTGCTGAGGTCATCACTCCATATGCTGGGGTCCTAACTGAATAAGAAAGAGAGTACAAACTGACTATGACCCTTGCCTTCCCTCTGCTCTCTGCCTGTGCACACATCCTGACCAGTTGCCTCTCTCTATTGCCACCATTTCATCCCTGCTGTGATGGACAGAATTCCCATAAACTGTGAGACAAAGAAGACCTTTTTCTTTTCTTTTCTTTTCTTTTCTTTTCTTTTCTTTTCTTTTCTTTTCTTTTCTTTTCTTTATTTACATTTCAAATGTTTTCCATTCAAGATTTCCTTATTTTAAAAAAAGACCTTTTTCCAAGTAAACTGCTTCTTTTGGCGGTATTTCATCATAGCAAGTGACACTGGCCTTACTAGGGATCAAGCAGAGGAACTGAGGCTTCTTAACAGTTGTTAAAGGAAAGCTGCTTTTACTTGGGCATAGAATAGGATCTGAGTTTGACCTCTAACCCTGGGGTGACCCTGTCATTGTCATCTGTACCAAAGATTAGAACATTAGATTACCCCCTTAACTTATGAGTTAATCCAACTGAGCCTGTCAATCACTTGGCCAAGGAGACCTTCCCGGAGGTTTGCTGGTTCACCTGAGGATACTCCAAGGACATGGGAGGAGTGATCAACCCCTTAAGGAGCTGCTGTTATTACATTTCCCTCCTACAGTTGCTCAGTCAGCTTCATGGCCAAAAGCCTGTTGCCTTGGTTCTAACTCAAGTTGTAAATGCAGTCTTTAACCTTTCTCCCTCCAATACCTGTGTAAATTTTGTGCTGAGATACTCTGGGATTTTTGCTCTTCTCTTATGTAGACCCCACCTGGCCATTTCTATGGTGTGTGTAGACCTCCATTGCTGCCCCTTACTCTAAAGACAAGACTCTCCCTCATTACCTCCTTCCTCATCAGGTACCTTCTGGGATTTACAGCTGGCATGTCTTCCTCTCAGACTCAAATAAGATGATACAGGGGCTTCCTTCTGAATTTCTTTGTGAAATTTTTTATGTACTGAATCTCACTGAGAAGGGCTGTGAAGGGATTCCTGGGAAGATGCTGTGTCTTCAGAGGCTGACTGGCTGCCTGGCATGCAGTGACATGGGGAGGATGGAATGCCTCAGGCAGGAGACTGAACACAGTTGGCCTGGGGAAACTTTAGTGTATTAAATAGCCATGCCTTGTCTCTCCCCATATGTCCCACTGAACATGCTGCCACTAACAAATAAAACAGGACCTAATACCCTAATAATTTTTTTAAAAAATCTTACAATGTATTAAATTAAAGAACCCAAGTCCCACTAATCAAAAGGCTTTAGAATATTCTCTGATGGATTCTGAGATCTATATGAGAGATATCACAACTTAGTTAAACCCACCCACTAAGGTTTCCAGCAATGTAATTATTTTTAATTTTTTACTGCAATATCTAACAACTGCTTTAATTTAAGTTTGTTTGTTTTTTTTAGTTGATACCATATGAACTTCATGAGTCCAGTCACTGATCTGCTACCGAGGACTCAGCTGCCTCCCCCTAGAGCCCCCTTGCTTCCAGACACTCCATCCACCTGCCTCCTACCTGCCTTCTCCCACAGTCGCCTTCAGCAGGCCATTTCCACCAAGGAAAAGGCATCATGTCACATGTCCGATATCCAGAACTTCCACCCTTTCTACCCCTTTGCTGATGCAAGAAAGGGTGAAAACCTGCTTTCTGCTGGCAATAGGATTATATCCATATAGGAATTCAACAGAGAAGCAGGAAGACACTTAAACAACTGTCCAAGAGGTCGCTGATGATTACAATTAAAAAACAAACTAGTGAAGGCTATTAAGAAGAAATTTCCCTGAAATGATACTGTAATTGAGCATCCAGAATATGGAGAAGTAATTCAGCTACAGGGGGATCAGCTCAAGAACATATGGCAGTTTCTGGTAGATATTGGACTGGCTAAGGACGATCAGCTGAAGCTTCATGGGTTTTAAGTGCTTGTGGCTCTCTGAAGCTTAAGTGAGGATTTCCTTGCAGTGAGTAGAATTTCCCGTCTGCCCCTTGTCACAAGTTTAAAGACATCACAGCTTGTATAATGTAATCATTTGGGGTCCACTTTTAACTTGGACTAGTGTAACTCCATCATGCAATAAACTGTAAAGAGCCATGCTGTGTAATCTTGAAGTCTCTCATTTAAACAGGTTAAGCAGTAGGCCCGGGCAGTGTCCACTCGGAAACAAAGCAGTAACAAGGTTTCAGCCAAGCCAAGAACACCACGATCACAAGAGGCTATGTCTGACCTGAGGTTCCTTGGGACTCTCTCTACAGAGTCCCCTGCCCTAGGAGAGTGTCACACTTGAATAGCCCAGTTGACCTACAGAATGGTTAATGCAGCTCCAGCTGTGTCACTAGAGGGTGTCTATAGCAGTACAAAGTACCTCTGGTGTCTGACCAGGTAGAATTCAAAAAGGGCCACCTTTACAGAGAAGTCATGGACACTGAGCTCACCACCAGGGCCATCATTTTAAGCAGATCTATCCTAGCCAAGGGATGTTGAAACATGAAGGGTGAGGCCAGCCTGGTAGCAGTAAAACTTATGACAACGGAACAAATGCCAAGCTGGTGCCATTGGTCCTATGGCTAGCTGTAGAGGCTTCACCTCCATATGAGCCGCTGCCCAGTGCCGCGTGAAGAACAAACTGGGCTTTTAGTTTTCTTTTCCCTTCCAGTTTTAAAGTTATGTAATACGTTTAAATCCTTATTTAAATAAAAGCTTGTTTTCAGAAATAAAAAAAAGAACTTCATGAAACTGCTTGCAAGTTGAAATATAATATTTGGAGTAACCAGAACAAACTATTTTTTATTCTCTTTGAGATCAGAGCTGTGTTTTTTTATCAATAAAAGGAACTCCACTTCTCCACTAATGTGTGAATCTCAGCTCTTGCTTGCAAACAGACCTTCTCTGAGATCAGAATCATGAAACAAAAAACTCAAGAAATTAAAGAATCAAAATAAAAGTACTTTGGTTTGTTAGAAGAAGACAAACACTCCACTGTGGAGTTAAGTCACATAATATTGTGAAAGTTGTCTTTTAATTTTCTGTTAATAATTAAACATTTGTATCTGTGTGTGAGTTGGAGTCCTAGGGGAGGCCAGAAGAAGGTGATGGATCCCCCTGCATATAGAGTTACAGGAGGTTATGAGCTACCTGAAAGGGGTCCTGGGAACCGAAATATGGTTCCCTGATGTCCAACCAGGCCCTCCTTTGCCACATATGTGGCCAGCACTATGAGTCCCTCCATGTGTATTCTTTGGTTGCTGGTCCAATCTACTGGAGCTCCAGAAGGTCAGGCCAGTTGATACTGTTGTTCCCTCCACGGGGCTGCAAACCCCCTCAGCTCCTTCAGTCCCTTCTCCAACTCCTCCATCAGGGACTTCACACTCAGTCTGATGGTTGACTGTGAGCATCCACACGTGTATTTATCAAGCTCTGCCTGGGCCTCTCTGGATACAATTTATCATGCTTCCAACAGCAAGCACTTCCCAGCATCCACAATAATTTCCAGGCTGTATTTGTGGCTGTATATGGGGTGGGGCAGTCTCTGGATGGCCTTTCCTTCAATCTCTGATCCACACTTTGTCTCCATATTTCCTCCTGTGAGTATTTGGTTCACCCTTCTAAGAAACACTGAAACAACATTTGGTCTTCGTTCTCCTTAGGCTTCACATAGTCTGTGAATTGAATTTTAGTTATTCCAAACATTTGGGGTAATATTCACTTATCAGTGAGTACATACGTTTGTTCTTTTGTGACTGAGTTACCTCACTCAGGATGATATTTTCAAGTTCCATCTATTTGCCTGGGAAATTCATGATGCCATTGTTTTTAATAGCTGAGTAGTATTGCATTGTGTAAATGTACCACATTTCCTGTATCCATTCCTCTGTTGATTACATCTGGATTGTTCCAAGCTTCTGTCTAATATAAATATGTCTGCTATGAACATAGTGGAGCATGTGTCCTTATTACATGTTGGAGCATCTTCTGGGTATATGCCCAGGAGTGGTATAGCTGGTCCTCAGATAGTGCTGTGTCCAATTTTCTGAGGATCCACCAAATTGATATCCAGAGTGGTTGTACCATCTTGCAATCCCACCAACAATGGAGGAGTATTCCTCTTTCTCCACATCCTTGCCAGCTTCTGCAGTCACCTGAGTTTTTCATCTTAGCCCTTCTGACTGGAGTGAGGTGGAATCTCAGGGTTGTTTTGATTTGCATTTCCCTGATGACTAAGGATGTTGAACATTTCTTTAGGTGCTTCTCAGTCTTTCGAGTTTCCTCAGTTGAGAATTATCTGTTTAGTTCTGTTCCCCATTTTTAATAGGGTTATTTGGTTCTCTGGAGTCTAACTTCTTCAGTTCTTGGTATATATTGGATATCAGTCCTCTATCAAATGTAGGATTGATAAAGATCTTTTCCCAATCTGTTGGTTGCTGTTTTGTCCTATTGACAGTGTTCTTTGCCCTA
>JAPYYD010006144.1:0-11421 GCA_028551405.1 Uromys caudimaculatus
ATCTACAGATTCAATGCAATCCCATCAAAATTCCAACTCAATTCTTCATAGACTTAGAAAGAGCAATTCTCAAATTCATTTGGAACAACAAAAAACCCAGGATAGCAAAAACTATTCTCAACAACAAAAGAACTTCTGGGGGAATCAGCATTCCTGACCTCAAGCTGTACTACAGATCAGTAGTGATAAAAACTGCATGGTATTGGTACAGTGACAGGCAGGTAGATCAATGGAATAGAATTGAAGACCCAGAAATGAACCCACATACCTACAGTCACTTGATTTTCGACAAAGGAGCTAAAACCATCCAGCGGAAAAAAGGCAGCATTTTCAACAAATGGTGCTGGTTCAACTGGCGGTCTACATGCAGAAGAATGCAAATTGATCCACTCCTATCTCCCTGTACAAATCTCAAGTCCAAGTGGATCAAGGAGCTCCATATAAAACCAGATACACTGAATCTAATAGAAGAGAAAGTGGGGAAAGCCTCGAGCACATGGGTACAGGAGAAAAGTTCCTGAACAGAACACCAATGGCTTATGCTCTAAGATCAAGAATAGACAAATGGGACCTCATGAAAATGCAAAGCTTCTGTAAGGCAAAGGACACTGTTAATAGGACAAAACAGCAACCAACAGTTTGGGAAAAGATCTTAACCAATCCTACATCCGATAGAGGGCTAATATCCAATATATACAAAGAACTCAAGAAGTTAGACTCCAGAAAACCAAATAACTCCATCAAAAAATGGGGAACAGAGCTAAACAGAGAATTCTCAACTGAGGAAATTCGCAGGGCTGAGAAGCACCTAAAGAAATGCTCAACATCCTTAGTCATCAGGGAAATGCAAATCAAAACAAGTCTGAGATTCCACCTCACACCAGTCAGAATGGCTAAGATCAAAAACTCAGGTGACAGCAGATGCTGGCGTGGATGTGGAGAAAGAGGAACACTCCTCCATTGTTGGTGGGATTGCAAGCTGGTACAACCACTCTGGAAAGCAGTTTGGTGCACCCTCAGAAAAATGGACATAATACTACCTGAGGACCCAGCTGTACCACTCCTGGACATATACCCAGAAGATGCTCCAACATGTAATAAAGTCACATGCTCCACTATGTTCATAGCAGCCATATTTATAATAGCCAGAAGCTGGAAACAACCCAGATGTCCCTCATCAGAGGAATTGATACAAAAAAATGTTGTACATTACACAATGGAGTACTACTCAGCTATTAAAAACAATGATTTAATGAATTTGCAGGCAAATGGATGGAACGTGAAAATAACTCAGTCACAAAAGAATGAACATGGTATGTACTCACTGATAAGTGGATATTAGCCCAAACGTTCGGAATACTCAAGTTTCACTTTACAGTAACTGCTGGACTGAGAGTGAGGTCCCAGATGGAGCAGTTTGAAGAAGGAACTAAAGAAGCTGAGGGAGTCTGCAGCCCCATGGAGGGAGCAACAGTGTCATCTGGCCTGACTCCCCTGGTCCTCTTGGAGGCTGGACCACCAACCAAAGAATACACATGGAGGGCCCCATGGTTTGGGCCACATATGTGGCAGAGGAGAGCCTTTTTGGCCATCAGGGGGAGGAGAGGCCCCAGTAAAGGGGAATGTCAAGGTGGGAATATGGGAGTGGGCGGGCAGGTGGGTGGGAGGTGGAATTCCCTCATAGAGGTAGGGGAGGGGGAGGGGATAGGTGGTTTCCAAAGAGGAGACCTAGAAAGGGGGAAACATTGGAAATATAAATAAAGTATCAAAAAAAAACAATAAAAGCAAAATCTAAATTAAAATGTAAATAAATAAATAAATAAATAAAAATAAATAAACAGAGTGAGTTTTGTGAGACACAAAGCTTTACAGAGAAAAGCGGAAAGCCCTCGTCAGTGTTAAGGGGGAAAGCATAGCACAGTTTTGACTCAAAACGAGAGAAAGATGAAACCAAAAGCCACGTGATTTGAAATCTGGAAATTTCTTTCTAAGGGTAGGTTTGTCTTACTAAGTCAACGTTTAATGTTTAACACACTTGTGCAAAGTCCAGGGCACACAGCTAGTCCACGTGTAGATGTCCACAGCTCCTAAGATCTGTGTAGCCACCCTGGGACTCCCTGCCATGCACGCCTTGAATCCACTCTCAGGCCCCTTAGCTGCCTCTTCTTTTCTGTGGGAGCTTCCCGTGTGCATCTTCAAGCTCTAGACAAAGGAAGGGACAACACAGAGAACATGAGAACATTTTACACTGACACAGCTACACAAAATGAGGCTTGGCAAGTTTATATCCTCTATGTAATACTTGCTCCAATGATGGTCATGAAATCTTCAATGTTTAAATACAAATATGTGCACATTCTTAAGAACATAAAATGTAGACCTAAAGACCTTTATACATTTAAAATATGTATACTTTACATTCTGGGACTAGACAGATTGCTCAGTGGTTAGGACCACATACTGCTCTTCCAGAGAACCAGTTCCCAGCCACCATGTTGGGTAGATCACAATTGCCAGCAAATGACTCCAGTTCCAGGAAGATCTGATGCCTCTGGCCTCTGAGGACACTAGTGCTCACCTACACATACATATACATAATTTAAAAAATAAAATAAATCTTTAGGAGGCTGAAGAAGTAGTTCAAAGGCTAAAGTCCATTGGCTCCTCTTTCAGAGAACCAAGGTTCAATTCCTAGTAACCAGATGGTGGCTCACAACTGTCTGTAACTCCAGTTCAAGGGTATCCAGTGCTTTCTTTTGGCTTCCATGGGCACCAAGCATGCATCTGTGGTGGTTTTAATGATGATACCCCATTGCCTCATATATTTGATTAGTTGATCCCAGTTGGTGTAACTGCTTGGGAAGGATTTGGAAATGTGGCTTTATTGAAGGAGGTATGTCACTGGAGATGGACTTGAATGTTTTTAAAAGCCCACACCATTCACAGTTATATCTCTGCACCTCGTGGTTCTGTCTCAAGATGAGCATCCAGCTACTGCTCCAGCACTGTGCCTATCTGCCTCCTACCATGCTCCCAGCTGTAATGCTCATGGACCCTAACCCTCTGACCCTGTAAGCACCAAATAAACACTTCCCATTATAAGTTGCCTTGGTCAATGGTGTTTTATCACAGCAAGAGAAGACTAACTAAGATGGAACCCTTACATATAAAATAAAACAACCTTATGAACACCAGAAATAGGAAGAAAACGCTAGGAATAGATCAGCCGGAACCCTGGGTGGTTCCAGCGAACACATTAGCCATGGTCTCTTTGCTCTTCAGTTATAGCTGTGGCATTTCAAGTGGAGGTGAACTGAAGATAACTGAGCATTTGACGGTGGCAGCCTGTTATTTTTGGAACATGATGTTAAGTTGAACACAATCAAAGTACAGTGGTGACTGATCTTCCTTTCTTCCCAGATGAGTAAACAGATGATTAAACAGTGATGTCAGTGTCCTTGACCACACTCAAATGAGCAGCTGTTTAGCTGCTGCCTCTGCTCAACTGATAAAGAGTTTTGATTATAGTCAGAAGCATTCAAGCACAACAGAGTCGGTAAAGTATTATGGGAGGAGGCTTGGTTGCCTCCACTCATTGCCACTGCACGAATCCAGAGGTTGTGGTGTTTTGTTTTAGGATATTTTTTCTTCTGTGTGTGTATGTGTATGTCTGAGTGTGTGTGTAGGGGGGGTTATAACCAGTTTTAGCTGATGTCTGTGAAGACATTGAATACTTAGAATTGTGCCACTACTGGAAGGAAATTCTATCCAAGAAAATGGCACAATAGTAACAGGAGGAGGAGGAGGAGGAGGAGGAGGAGGAGGAGGAGGAGGAGGAGGAGGAGGAGGAAGAGGAGGAGGAGGAGGAGGGGAAGATCATCACAGATTTCTCATGGGGAAAGCACTAGCTACTCAGCCCTAATGTAGAAAAATATAAAAGTTCTCTCACAGAACTGCTGCTATGTGTCTAAGAGAGGATGGTTTGGGCAAGCCCAAAAGGGCTCACCTGTAACAGATGCTCTCACAATGGCGTCTCCAGAAGACTGTGTGGTGCTGGCCTCTCCTTGCTCCACAGTCAATGAGTTTACTGAAGTTTCTTACAGGAACATGCCTGGAGGCAGCTGAATCACCAAGCCGGGGATGATAACTCATGGAAGCTGGAACCCTGGAGATCTCTGGACAACATGAAGTCCTTACTGTTTATACAACCTTGAGGAGGGGGAAGGCCTTATGCATCTGGCAAGCTTGAGGGACTTTCTGAGACTTCTGAGTTGCTCACTATCTGAGACTTAAAGAGTTTCCATTTAGAACCTTTTGAGTCTCAAGGAGCTTCTGTTCTGAGAAAATAGCTACACAGCACAGTCCACATGTGTCCTCCTGCCCCGTGTCCTTTCCCCCCATCTTGGGAATTTAACACAGATTCCACGTCTGTTCTTACCTCCTCATCTTGTGATGAGGCTTAGAAAGAACTCAGAAGAAAAGGGGTAACCAGATACGGTGGTTCAGGCCTGCAATCCCAGCACTCAGGAAGAAAAGGAGAAAAGATCGGAGACCAAGGTCGTTCTTAGCTGCATATGGAGACTAGCAGGTTACAGAAGACCATTGCTCAAGAGAAAATGATTAAAGGGAAGGAGTGTTTACATCTGTGGTCGCCTGCTCAAGGAAACCCTTTCCTTCACAGACCCTATGTGATATAATATTGCTCCTGTGCGGATGAGGTCTTCCAGAAATGCATGTGACAGTTGGAGGAAGCTGCTTCTAGCTAGCACAACTTAATGAGATGTGGGAGTGGCAGGGAGAGCTGCAACCCTGCTCTTATCACCCGGCCCACCATTGCTCGTCATGTATCAGGACAGCCTCTCTCTGTCTAACGATACCTGGCGGGTTTGCCTGCTTTTCCTGCAAGAGCAGGGACTTTGCCCATCATTACCTGCATACTGTACCTAGAGCATTTCCAGAAACCTGAAGGTTCAATCGGCATTGCCTGGATAAAGACAGGAAGGAGACCTCCACTCCATCCCCATAATCACTGTCATCTGTGGTCCCGGCTGTAGAGATCAGGGAAATGCTGTTCCAGCCCTAAAACTTAAACCTGAACTTGTCGCTTTGCTTCCAGGCTTCCCTCTGGCAATATTGTAAATGTCGTAAAATAAGCCTCATAACCAAGGAACCCGGCAGTGATGGCACACACCTTTAATCCCAGCACTCAGGAGGCAGAAGCAGGCAAATCTCTGTGAGTTCAAGGTCAGTCTGGTCTACAGAGGGAGTTCCAGAACAGCCATGGATACACAAAGAGAAACCCTGTCTCGGGAAAACAAAATAAATAAATAAATAAACAAACAACAAACCTCATGGTCTGGCAAGGGGCAGAGGGTTCTTGATCTGCCCCCTGCTTCCCCTACTTATCTAGTCTCTCCCCGGCCTCACACTGTCCCCCCAGATGCTGTGTGTTCCCACACACTCCCCACACTCCTCCTTCCTTGCTGTGCATGCAAGGTCTGCTCTGCACTCATTCTTGTCCTTCCCAGTCTTACAGCCCTTGTTCTACTGTGAGCACTTGCTCAATTCCTATCTCTTCTAACAAGCCTTCCTTTTCAGTAGTCCCCATCAGATTTAGAAATATGCTCTGGGTTTTCAGACAAGTTCACGGTGGGGAGGGTCTCGAAAGTCAGATGTGATATGTCAGGCAGGAAAGCAGGATAGGTTTAGTCACTAAGGAAATCCCTGGGCACGCAATCAGAGCGGTCCTGAGGCAGGGTGCCTTCCTCTTTGTGATTGACATCTATTTCATACTTACAGGTTATCTTTGCTGCGAAATGCTTTATTTAGTTAATTAAACCCTCATAATACTAGTACGGAGTTGGACTAATGTTCTTCCCTGTTATAGGTGAGGAAGCTGAGCCACAGGTGAATTTTGGGACCTAAAGTTCATGACCTCTCTTAGGTCCGCCATAGAAAGTGGTGCAATCACGATCTGACTCCTAAACAGGACTGAGCTGGGCTTCTTCGGTGCTAGCAACTTACTATACAATGGTCTTGAGCCAGAGCGTGGACATGAAACTAACTAGACTGTCAGCGAGCACAAGGAACAGGCTGGGCCACTCTTTCCTTTGAGCTCCAAACTCATCAAGCAATAATTTTATCCATTCTGACTCTGAAAGCACTCTGCTTCCTCAGAGGTCTGGGTGTATAGATGTAACAGTTCAGATTAGAAAGCGCACTCTGCTATAAATTAAGTAATTTTCTGGTTCATACACAATCTCTTAGATCAAGTTTGGGATCAAACTAAAAATTTCATTTGGGGATGTACAAAACTGAGAGACTCATACAACCTCGGAAGCTCCGCTTATGGTTTTTAGGGCCATGTCAACTACCCTTTCCTACCTGACTCCTCAACACCATTAGATATTCTGACCTGAGTTCCTGATCTTGAATCCTTTAAATTACCATATCCCCCACTCCTCACCTGGAGGTCTCTACTGGAGTAGATATTCAGCATGTGGGGACCGGCCAGGCAGAGCAATTCTACCTCAATCTTTACATCTATTTGGCCTGCCAGCATTTACCTAGCATGCTCTTAAACACACAGAAAATGGCAGGTACAGATTAAGTTTCGATCAATCAACTAATCTAATTGTCAAGGAAGATCCATTCTGGTAGCAATACAAAAATATGTTTGCAGGGGCTAGAAAGTTGACTCAGAGGTTAAGAACGCTGATTGTTCTTCCAGAAGACATGAGTTTGATTCCCATGCATCCATATGGCAGCTCACAACTGTAACTCTAGGCCCAGAGGATCCAATACCCCTTTCTGGTCTCCATGGACACTACACACATATGATACAAATACATAATGCATACATATATAAAGACACATATATATACATACAGGCAAAAACACTCGTACACATAAAATAAAAATTTAAAAATATGTTTGCAAGCCAACAGATTGGCAACTGCAAATGAATTAAGCAATAAAATTTGTGCGGCTAGATTAGGAAAGTCCATCTCAACTGTGGAGAGTGTTCTTGCTAGGTATGTCTAGAATGCTCATGACAATAAAAAAAAAGCAGACAAAGTTCTGTTTCCCTTCCTATCATTTGATGAGATATGAGAGAGCCTGGAAAACAATGATAACAGTTCTATTTTGTGTCACACATACAAAATGTAATCAAAACTCTACGTGTACAGAATTCAAGTCATAAATGGGACTGATAGCATAATGTAGTCACACTGGTGTCTCCAGCTTTGACAGTCTATGTCTGGTGAGTCATGAGCTCAGAAAGGGCCATGATGATAACTAAGTCCAGGAGACGGTGTACCAACCTGGACACCTCACTCTTAGAGCTTGCCCAGCAGTCTTCCTCTTAACAACTGTCCTTCTGAAATCTAAGAGAACCGCTCTGTCTCCCTATCTCCGAGGCTGCTTTTCCCAGCAGCATCCTGCTCTTCGACATTCTGTAGCCTCTAGGGGTGGAAAACAAGACAAAACGCTCTCAAGTCTGCACACAAGGGAACTAAACAGGATTTTCCCAGAGCTAGGAGATATGTAAGAGCATTTGATGCACACGTGTGGGCTGGGGTTCGAATCCGCAGCATGTTAAAGCTGGTTATGGCTGCATATGTGACTGTCGTGGGCGGAGACAGGAGGATTGTTGGCTGCCAGCCTCGCTCCAGGGACAATGGCAGACCTTGTCTCAAGGGAACAGGGAGGAAAGTTTGAGACTAGCCTGAGGTATGTAATGAGTTCTAATACAGCCAGGTATATATGCCAAACCCTATCTTGAAGAAAAAAGAAAAGAAATAATTAAAGGAAATAATAAAATACATTTTTTAAAACTATAGAGAGGGAGAAAAGTGGAACAGGGAGAGAGGAAACATGAAAATAACTAAGAGGCGTCTTGTACTGTGCTGGAGGATTTGTCAAGTGGAAGACAGAGTTCATTATGGAAGTCTTCAAAACTGGAAAGAAACCAATGAGCCAAAGAAAACAAGCAGGGGACAGTAAATTACTGAGTACAACAATTTTTCACAGTGCCCAGGGCTGGACATGGCTCAGCAAGTCCCCAGGAACTCACGTGGTGGAAAGTGAGAATCAACTCCCAAAAGTTGTCCTCTGTCTCCACATATGCACATGGGAATACACACACACACACACACACACACACACACACAAACACACACACGCACATGCGCAGACACACACACCCCACAGTAATAATAAACAAATAGAAATTAAGGCATATAATAATTCTGGCTCATCTCATAGGTATTCTAGGATTTTGCTGGAACACACAGGAGGAAAGGTGAGACGTTGTTTCAGGAAATAAACCATCCGAAGGTAAGAATGAGCAGAGAATAGAGTCTACAATACTGTCAATCCAGAGAGCAATAACAGTCTCAAGAGTGTCCCCCTCTGGCTCTGCCAAGGGTGTTTTGGTTTTCTTGTCTTTTTTCTAACAGAAAATAATTTTGAGGCTGGGATGTAGCTCAGTTGGCAGACTGCTTGCCTAACATACCTGTTCTGTCTCCAGTACTTCATAAACTGGGTGGTGGGTACAAACTTGTAACCCCAGTGCTTCTGGGGTGAAAGCAAGAGGATCAGATTTCAAAATCCCCTTCCACTACATAGTAAGTTTTAGGCTTGCTTGTGCAACTTGAGCCCTTATCTAGACAAGCCAGGGGATGGGGGAGTGATGCCACAAAGATGGAGCCCCTCAATGTGTAACATTCTTGGTGCAGCATCTTGTGGTGGCTGTTTTGAAATCCTTCCAAATCCTTGCTTCATCAACGGTCTGTTCCTTGTTGTTTGCATTGTGCTCATGACCTACGGTTCATCCACTAGCCCACTTGAAGACATTCCGTTGTTTCCAGATTTTGACAATTATGAATATGAGCTGCTATGCACACTTGAGTCCAGTGTCTTCACTTTCATACAGATGAACTGGTCAAGGATTTTTAATTTTATGAGAAATCGCCCAAACCATTTTTGGCCCCTAATGTGTAGGCATTCTAATTGTTTGCTCTCTTGTTGGTTTTAGGTATTAACTCTATTTTTAATGTCAGCATTTCCCGCAGGTATGTAACACAGTCTGTGGTGGTTTGAATTGCAGTTGCTAGCCACCCGTGAGGTTGAACAATCTTGTATGTACTTTTCTCTAGCCTTCCATTGGTGTTGACTAAATGTCCACAGATCAATTTACAGAAAATTAAATCATTCCTGTGTCAAATCTTCCAATCCATGGACACAATGTGTCTCTTCAGTTATTTTTAAGAGTGTTTTAGGGAGACCTCTGCCTGGGCCACGAGGGCTCCATAGCCAATAGCGCTGGGAGAAAGCTAGCCTCCCAGGAGTGTGGAAAAGCCCGTGAGTGGGGGTAAGACGAGCAACACTGCTCAGCGGGACTCGCCCAGAATCCTTGGGACAAAGGAACTGAGGAAAAGCCAGGGGAAGGAGCTTCCTGGTTTCCATCTGTGGCTAGAGACCTCTGCCTGGGCCACCAGGGCTCCATAGAGTAGGGAGAAAGCTAGACTCCCAGGAGTGTGGACAAGCCTGTCGGCTCAGAGGGACCAACCTGGAATCCCCAGGACACAGGGACTGAGGAGTGGTCTTCTGGTTTCTTTCGGTGGCCGGGGAGCAGATCATGTGACACAGGGCTCCATACTCAAATAGTGCCAGGAGAAAGCTGGTATCCCAGGAGTGCTGTCACACCTTCAAGCACAGGCAAGACCACCACTTCTGTTCAAATTCACTGGATCAAGAGGAGCCCTTGCAGAGCCATCAAGACACAGGAACCAAGGGACAGTTGGGGACAAGATCCTTCTGGTTTCTGTCTGCACCCCAGAGCTGACCCTGTACCACAGTGCTCCAAACCCAAATTCCTCTCAGAGAGAGCTGGTCTTCAAAACGTGTTAACAACGAGGCTTGCAGGAGGGACAAGGAACAGTCAGAGAGAGTAAGACCAGCTAACATCAGAGATAACCAGATGGCAAAAGGCAAGAGAAAGAACATAAGGAACAGAAACCAAGGCTACTTGGCATCATCAGAACCCAGCTCTCTCACCACAGCAAGCCCTGGATACCCCAACACACCAGAAAAGCAAGACTCAGATTTAAAATCACATCTCATGGTGATGATAGAAGATTTTAAGATGGAAATAAATAATTCCCTTAAAGAAATACAAGAGAACACAGGTAAACAACTAGAAGCCCTTAAAGAGGAAACACAAAAATCCATTAAAGAATTACAGGAGGAATGTGCGGGACACAGGGACTGAGGTAGGCGGGCATAGGAACACCCTGGATCCCATCGGTAGCAGGAGACCTCTCCCCGGGCCACCAGCGTTTCATAGTCAAGCAGCGCCGGGAGAAAGTTACTCTCCCAGGAGCGTGGAAAAGCCCCGAGTGGGGACAAAACGAGCACCAGTGCTTACTGATTCTGCCCAGAAACCACGGGTCACAGAGACTGAGGGACAGGAAACTTGCGGTCTCTATCTGTGGCTGGGGGCCTCATCTTGGGCCACAGGGCTCCACAGTCAATCAGAACCGGGAGAAAGCTACCCTCCCGGGAGCTTGGAAAAGCTGGGAGTGGGGCCAAGACAAGCTCCACTTCTCACCAGGAACCGCCCCAAACCTGCGAGACACAGGGACTGAGGTAGGCAGGCATAGGAACACCCTGGTTCCCAGCTGCGGCAGGAGACCTCTGCCCGAGTCACCAGGGCTCCACAGCCAATTAGCGCCGGAAGAAAGTTACTCTCCCAGGAGCATGGAAAAGTCGCGAGTGGGGACAAAACGAACACCAGTGCTTACTGGACTCTGCCCGGAAACCACGGGTCACAGAGACTGAGAGACAGGAAACTTCCGGTCTCCATCTGTGGCTGGGGACCTCAACTCAGGCCACAGGGCTCCATAGCCAATTAGTGCCAGGAGAAAGCTACCCTCCCAGGAGCTTGGAAAAGCCAGGAGTGGGGCCAAGACGAGCACGACTGCTCACCAGGAACCATCCCGAACCTGCCGGACAAAGGGACTGAGGTAGGCGGGCACAGGAACCCTCTGGTTCCCATCTGTGGCAGGAGACCTCTGCCTGGGCCACTAGGGTCCCATAGCCAAGCAGCACCACGAGAAAATTACTCTCCCAGGCCCTCAGGACACGGAGACCAAGGAGGAAAAGTAAGGGACAGGAACCTTCTGGTTTCTATCTGTGGCAGGAGACCTGTGCCTGGGCAACCAGGGTTACATAGACAAGCAGTGCTAGGAGAAACTCACCCTCCCAGGAGGGTGGAAAAGCCGTGAGTGGGGATAAGACAAGCACCACTGCTCACCAGGACCTGGAGACCTCAGCATGGGCCACAGGGCTCCAGGAGAGAGCTGGTATCCCAGGAGTGCTGACACACCTTCGAGCATAGGCAAAACCACCAATTCC
>JAPYYD010006145.1:0-11421 GCA_028551405.1 Uromys caudimaculatus
CTCAGTCACAAAAGAACGAACATGGTAAGTACTCACTGATAAGCAGATATTAGCCCGAAAGTTCAGAATGCCCAAGTTTCACTTAACAGTAACCACTGGACTGAGAGTGAGGTCCCAGATAGAGGAGTTGGAGAAAGGACTGAAGGAGCTGAGGGAGTTTGCAGCCCCATGGAGGGAGCAACAGCGTCAATGGGCCTGACACCCCCCACCGAGGTCGTCCTGAAGTTTGGACCACCAACCAAAGAATACACATCTATGGACCCATGGTTCGGACCACATATGTGGCAGAGGATGACCTCGATGGACATCAGGGAGAGAGGAGAGGCCCTTGGGCCTGAGGGTGTTAGAGGCCCCAGTAAAGGGGAATGTCAAGGTGGGAATATGGGGATGGGTGGGTGGGTGGGTGGGAGGTGGAATTCCTTCATAGAGGTAGGGATGGGGAGGGGATAGGGGGCTTCACAAAGAAGAGACCCAGAAAAGGGGAAACATTGGAAATGTAAATAAAGTATCAAAAAAAAAAAAAAAAAAGAGCACATGCTTTTTAAAGGACTGCCACTGTGTTGTTTTTACTTAGAATATATACAGCCTCTTAGAGGCCAGCTTTCATGCCTATCGTTGGGCCAGGCATCTTGCCTGACAATTATTTCTATGTCTTTTATATGTCATCCCCTCAATCTGCAAAGCCATATAAACCTATGCTTATGTTTGTGTGATTATGCATGTATGCATATATTCTTATGTATGTTGTATGTATGATAAATGTACCTTTGTGCTGTGCATGATGCATGTACGTAATATTGACTGGAATTCACAAAGCCTTCATCGTTTCAGTAATTTAACTAGGAAAATTCTATCCATAAGAATAAGTAAAGGGCCAGGCAGTGGTGGCGCATGCCTTTAATCCCAGCACTTGGGAGGCAGAGGCAGGTGGATTTCTGAGTTTGAGACCATCCTGGTCTACAGAGTGAATTCCAGGACAGCCAGGGCTACACAGAGAAGCTCTGTCTCGAAAAACCAAAAAAAAAAAAAAAAAAAAAAAAAAAAAAAGAATAAGTAAAGGAAATACTGGAAATTCCAGAACTGCGTAAACACTGCCCTGGTTAGTCTATGGCTTGTGCATGGCTAATCTTTTTTTCAGCCACCAAGACTATTTTCAAGCAATCATACTACTTTATTTTGTCATATTTTATTCTATGTCTCTAAAATATAATGATATGTTTTCCCATTTTTATCAAAAAATTTGAGTTTACACCTCTACATGTTTTCTGGACCACTGAAAATATGATACAAACCAAAACCATTCACCTCGACATACTTCAGTTCCTATCTCCTAACATCAAGCAATTCTGCTCCAGTTGAGTGCTCCTATTTAGATAGTATAATATGGGTGTTTGCATGTAACTCACGTTCATGTTTCTCAAGTGTTTCAAAATGGTCAGCAAAGAAAAACTCTCACTTACATGCTCTTTCAATTCATTTGTAAAACAAACCTAGAAACTGGTTCTACAGTATCCCAAAGGGTGGGTTTAGTTGAGTATTTCCTTGTAGTCTGTTTCAAAGCATTCCACCTTTATATGTGGTGGTCTGTATTTATTTACTAGATGAAAATTAGAGTCATCTGGAAACAAGGAACATCAATTGAGAATTGTTTTCATCATGATGATATCTGAGCACATCTGGAGGACATTTCATTGATGATTGATGTAGAGGTGTCCAACTCCCTGTGGGCAGTGACATACTTGGGCAGGTGGTCCTGTATTACATAAAAAAGCAGGCTGAGCAAGTCATGGGGAGCAAGACAGTAAGCAGCATTCTTCCCTTGTCTCTGCTCATATTCTGTGTTCATGTTTCTACTTGAATTCTTGCTTTGGCCTCCCTTGATGACAGACTGTAATCCATAAGCCAAACCATTCTTTCTTTCCTAATTTGGTGTTGATCATGTTTTTTATCACAGAAAACAAACTAGTTGATAGATACACTTAGATGCTACAAACAAACAAACAATAAAAGAACCAGCTATTCCTCCTTTAAAAGCAATGGTAAGTTCTCAAGTTATATAGCATGTAGAGTCTCATTGACCCTGAATTGGGTTCTTGCCAGTGTTACATGGGTCTATTAGAATGTTTCAAAGTATTATCATACCAATCTCATTTCTTTTTGCTTATTTTTGATACACTATTATTTAATTTCATTTCTCCCTTCCCTTTCCTTCCTCCAACCCCCCCCATATCCATTCCATTTGCTTTCAAATTCATGACATTTTTCATTAGTTGATTTTACATGCATATATGTATTTGTATATACATATACATTCATAACTATAACCTGTTCAGTCCATATATTGTTACTTGTAAGTTCATTTTCAGGGCTGATTGTTTGGCACTGAATAAACAGTTGGTATGATCTTCCCTAGAGAGTATAACGTTTCCCACTCCCAACCTTAACCATTTGGCTGTAGTCCTTTTTAAAGTTGAGGACTTATGTGATTTTCCCCAGCAAGTTGAGCATATTTGTTAATATCAACCTTGTTCGGCTCATCTTGGATGGTCATGTTGGCAAGACTTCTGTTGTTCAGCTCATCTTGGATGGTCATGTTGGTGAAAGTTCTGATGTTACTAAGAGACACAGTCTAAAGCAAATTCCTTGATCTTCTAGCTCATCAATGACACATCTTTGCAACAAATTTCTTTTCTTGATAATTAGCTGTAAAATTTTTACAAAAGCTTCTAGAATTTCTCATACTAAATTCAACTGTGAAGCAACTGTCATATACTCTGGCTCTTATATGCTGTAAATGCTACAGGAAAGAAGCTTCAAATGTTTGACTTTTACCAATTTTCAAATAGTATCCACAACAGATGATAATTAGTTGCTCTAATACTATTTTTATTATAAAACCACACTTCTAAATACATTTCTGGGATTCCTTCATGATGATAAGGAAGCTTATCAATATGTGAACTATCCTGTTTCAGTCAGAGAGGTTCCATGAATGTTGCCTCTTGAGTCTTCCTGACATGGTCTTATTATTCTGTGATGGCTTCCTTGATGTCTAGTGAAACAAAATGTTCCCAGCTCAAATTGTACATTTCCAGCCACAGACCTATAATCAGCCATTTCCCCAAGAAGCCTTGGCTCCTTTTAGTGATGAATGATACATAATGACTACAATTTGAGTGTTACAGGTTTTCATTGCTACTGAACTGTCCATTGTTTCTAAGCCTTCTTATAGATGGAGATAGATAATATGCATTTATAAATTACAGGGTTTTTTACCTAACCTCATCAATCTCACATCTGTTTCAACTTTATCCTACACTGAAAATTCAGGTTCTCATGACACCACTTCAATTAGTTATTTTTTTGTCACAATCAGTCACAAAACAGATACAAGACAGTCTTCCATTAACAATAGGAGGACTAGGAAAAATTATAATTACTGACTGCAGGTAAGACTTTGTCTTCTGTTCTTTTGTCCCCAAGTTATACAGCCTCAAAGATATGCAGTCAAAATGCTGAGGCACAAAGTGCTTGCAATGGCATTTATGCTACTATCTCATTTTATATGTGCCTGACACCTTCACTGTCAGCAAACCCCAGTCTCATTATGGGAACTAAGAGAGCTGAATGTCTGTCATTTTCTCAGCCAGAATCACAAAGGGGAAAAAGATGAGCTTCTGGTTTTTGAATGAGTGTCAACACTGAGGCAAGCTAATGGTGCTGAGAGTTCTCCATCAGCTGCAGTCCCTGCTCCGGGTGAGTCAAAGTCCCTGGTGTGTCGGAACACTTAATCACCACTGTCCATGACTAAGCCATGTTACATGAAGAACAAAGACAGAGGTTTAAAAATTCTTATTTCTTACTAGGAATTTTAATTACACTTATTTGTGTGTGCATGAGGTACAGGCAGAAGGTGGGAGTCAGTTCCCTCCTTCTGCCATATGGAAGTGGGACTCAGGTCATCAGGCGCTGTGCCAAATACGTTTACTCACTGAGCCTCCTCATTGGCCCCAATTTTTTATTTTTTAAAAATAATTGTTATGTATAATTATTGTATTTACATCACTTTTACTACTCTCATTCCTCCTATGTATCCCTATTGTCACTTTAATTCATGACCACTTCTGTAGTTTGTGTGTGTGTGTGAGCGCGCGTGCACATACACACACACACACACACACACACACACACACACACACACACGGAGTTCATCTTTATGTGACAAGATAATATTCTTTCTTCAATAATGTAACATCAAAAACCAGCAGCATTTCGTTGGGAGAACTGGTAAATTCTGGAGGTAACAAATGAGAATATTGGTTCTTCTTCAGGAATCAGATACACTTTCTGTTGCTGTAGCAAAAGTCCTAAAATTTTACGTGTGAAACAATGAGGTCAGGAAGCATTTGGCTCATAATGCTGATGACTAGAGGTCCAAAACCCACATCTTTTCAGTGCTCTTTAGATACATCACAATATGGTAAATAAAATAAAATAGAAAAACAGCAGCAGGGGTAGTACAAGAAAGTGCTTTGCCTTACATCAACCACTATGTCAAGAACCAGTCCCACAGGCTAGCATTAATTCATACCAAGGGCTGTGCTCCTATGACCTATTAACCACGTACTAGCTTGCATCTCTTACACGTTTTACCACCTTAGAATAGCCATCCTGGAGACCAACCTTCCAGCTAGAGATGACCCTATGGGGCTATTTAAGCTTTGCCCTGCCTTTGGCCAAGTGGAGGTGCATGTAGTTACTAAGCTATGAAGCCTGTTAGTCGTCTTTCTTCAGTGTGGTCTAAGAACATACTCTTTGGCCTTATTGAGGGAGTTTTGCCTTTCTGGTGCCTGAGACCTGCAAGATTGGGAAAAATATGGTGGTTATGGATATGGGACATGTGAAATGGGTGGTAGTGAGGTACAGCAGAAATGTCTGGAGAAATAGAGAGAACCTACCTAGAGTTGGACAGCATAATGTGGTGACAAGGAGTTCAACAAAAAAGAGAGTTCATTGGGCTAATTCCCTCTTTTGTGTTCTTTCTCATCCACTCAATTTTACATGGGACTTTGAATAATAAACCAGCAATAGCGAGAAGAGCAATGACGGAGCATGAGCATTGTAGTCTGAAGGCTGCACTCACAAGCCCAGACACTAGCTGAGGTATCCCTCCTCTGCAGTTTCATCTCTCAGGTCAATTCCTGGCTCTGCTCTTGTGAGTAAACATCTCTAGGCTCAGCGTCTGCATTGTGAATGGAGCAATTTTAACTCTAGTTCAGTAGTTCATCTTAGTGAGAGATCTGAAGAGATATGTGGACTTACTCAAAGTCCTACATAAAAATATGCACAGAGAAGTCTAGGTTTGCCAAAGCCAGTACACCTTAGATGGCAGACCTGAGAAATTCAGAAGGCCAGCACCATGTCTGCCCCATGTTTGCTGCTCTGCAAAGTGATGGCACTCAGACTAGGGCCTTTGACCACAGTGACTCTTGATTTGCTACCTGAATGTGATAGACCATGGCCAGTGCCAGTCCCCAAGCCTCCAGAAAGACCATGGCATGTCACATCACAACCACGTGAAGTGAATTCTTGTGCTTCTTAAAAACTTTCCCATGAGAAAGGTCTCTATAATTGACTCAACAATGGAATCTGAGCCCCATTTTAGTTTCAAAAAAACTGGAGTCTTAAAAAAAAGCACATCCTGTCCTGCCTCCTCTCACGGGAATCAGCCAGAAAAGTCCTGACTCTTTGGAAAGTGGAAGTTTACATCCAAACAGTCAATTAAAATGCCATAAAGTTCTATTCTATTCGGGGAATTCATTAGTGTTGCTTAGAAGAAATTAAAATGAATGTTCAAGAGATTTCTTTAGACTTGCAAGAATTTGAAGACAGTGTAAACATCAATGGGAAGATTACATTAGTGAGTGAGCATGTGGAATACATTTACATTTTATGAATGGAAAGTGTTTCTTGAAATTACCACCAAATTGGAAATACTGAGGGAGATAAGTCACAACCCGCCCACTGCAAATGCCGAGGAACTAATCAGGGGTAGGCCGACTGTCCTAATTGTCTTGGAGGCCATTTCTTTTCTACTTCCATGGCCACACAGGACTTAGCTGCTATGTCCTTTGACCAATGTAGGCTAGCTGGGCTAGGCTGGTAAAATGGAAGTCTGTCAGCTAGTAAAATGGAAAGACCTTTGTGATCAAGCTTGGTTTTAAGAGCTACCTGTGTAGAAATGAAATGTATGGTTCCAGAATTGTAGATAATTGAAGCCTATGTGAATGGCCACCATTTCTTTATCCTGAAAAAACAACAAAAAAAAAAAAAAAAAAAAAAAAAACCAAGCTGAATCATGGAGCTCCTGCCACCAGACTCTGTACATGCTTGCCTTATATCTCTTTATATAGAGATATAAGGTGTCTCTGGTGCCATCTTGACCCCCGCACACAAACACACATTGAGACCCCCATCTGCTTCCCACTCCTTCTCCACTTCAAATGCAGTTGCCATGTCATAGCGTCTCCATACAGACTCAGCTCCTCACAGGCCTTGACTTCCCATACCAGATACCACTGCCCCTTGGTAGCCATCCATTCTCATTATCATGGTCTATACTGTCGCCAAGGACTTCTCTGCTCTGAAAATGAAGTCACACAGTCTATTTGTACCATAACCATAAGTTCACGTACTTGTGTAATTTGACTGCAGCAATTCTTAATCTCATCAAAGCTTCTAGTAGCACACCTCCATTGCTTGGGACCATCTAATGTTTATTTTCTTCCTTGTCTTCATTGCATTCACAATCAGTACTACAATTACTTCCTTTCAATTAAGATCAGTTTTGCTGCTCCACTCTTAGATTCTTGTAATTATCAGGCCAACCTTTGGATTCTGGAAGAGCTGAACACGTACTGTTTTCTTGACTGCATGAAACAAAACTGTATGTTCTGCCAGGAGCTCCAAAGAGACCAACCAAGATAATGATCATGTGTTCAGAATAACCCAAGCACTGCAACATGTGAGCCCCACTTTCCTTGTCTCTTTGCCCAGACCTGTATCCCCTACTGTGTTACCAGCACCAGTGGGCTGCTCTCCCAGCATTATTCACTAATTGCTTCTAATTTCCTTAAAAAATAGAATTTGTTGTTTGAGAATTCCTTTAGTATATCAAAAGGGGAAATTTTCTACTATTGTGGAACCTCCTTGGGTACACTCTACTTTGCATGAGTCACTTTTTCCTTTTACTTGGGAGGGGGTTCCACACTTGAATATTTCTAAAGGAACCTTGTTTCTTCTTCCATGGCTGTGCCCCATCCACCTCATCTGCTTTGATCATCTGGATGTCTGGTCATTTTTTTTTTTCTTTTTCAGTGCTGTTCTGTTTGGTCTTTTCTTTTGGTGCTCAAGAATATCTTCCTTCATTATCAACTCATGAACATGAGCTGAGCTTCAATTCTCTGACCAGCCACATCTCAGTCTTCTTACTTGCCTCTGTTCTCTCCATGTTGAGTAAAACTTCACAGACATGCTGGGGATGAGTCCTCTCCACCCAGTGTAGTACCTCCAGCAATGCTGTGTCTCACTGAGCATTCTTTCAAGGTGTGACACCGAAGATACATAATCTTGGTCATATTGATGCCCCAGAGTTTCTGATGTTCCTGTGCATTAAGGCACAGTTGAGTCTCAATCCTGGTCCAATTCTGCCTGATCAAGAGGCTTGAAGCTCTACTCTTGAAATATCCTTCAACTTTCTGCACCAGATGGATACCCCAAAGAGCCTGAGTGAAGATAAACCAAAACTCTTCTTAATATAGTCTTGTTTGAATCAACTCTTAGGTAGTCAAAGTACACCAGCCCAATCCCACAAGCAATGGCCTATGAATCCAATATCCAGAGCCTTCTAAAGGTCACAAAAAAATCATCTGATGATGAGCTTCATTTGTCACTAATGTCAAAAGATATCAAATGTACAGTATTGTTGTCCAGGAACAGTTTCTACCAGTGGCATTGCTGTGAATAGAGAAAACCAAATTCTTTACTTTCAGCTTTCAGTCTAGGTACTGTCAGGCATCTCTAAGTATGGGCCAAGGCATTTCTTAGCCAGGGAATACTCAAAGATCAACTGTATGCAAGCAGAAATACCCATTTTCATTTCAAATGCATGTGGTTGGCATTCTACCAGCCCCAGAACCTCAGCTTGCAAGACTGTATCTTAGCAGAATTTATGTATTTTTTCAACTGCTGAAGAGTTTATATATTTCTGGATTGCTGAATGTGCTCTTAGGTCTTCTGACCAGTCTTCACACTATGCAAATGTCATCTTATAGTGTGGAATCACCAAATGTCACTGGACAAGAATATAGATTTTCTCAAGCCAGGCAGCTTCTAAGAGGGTACTTTCTATCTCACAGTAAACCCCCAGATGGCACTGTACCTGGACACGTGTAAAGGGATGATACAAGCTTTACTCTTAAGTATAGAGAAAACTGTCTCCAGGCTACCTTTCCTACCCAGCCAACAACTGAGGTCTGTATACCCTCTAGACAAATATCAGTGCAGCTGTAGTCCTCTATGGCTGTCTCACAGAGGTTGCTAATGTGTTCCTGGTCCACATTACCCAGGGCCTTGCTTCTATACAGTAAGCCTAGCAAGAGTTCTCTAAGGGAAAGGACTATCTCATCTTCCAGGATTCTATCTTTTACCAAGGTGAGCTCTCATTCTAACTGCAGCAGCCTAATCAGGTCCCAGAGCAGTTGTCATCATAGATCTTGATAGATAATCTTTCAGCTACTCCAGCTGTTCTTTTCATTCTTTGCATTTCCCATGCGAGTCCCTCACAGAAGAAGTCAAGACATAGTCATCATTCCCTATTCTTACTTGGGTCTTCCCTGCTGATCCCATCTTGGCCCCATGCTCTTGTACTCTGATGCCACAGCCCATGATGCCACAGCCTCCTCATCCAGGCTGCATTTCAATTCATCTTCCTCTCTTTGTACCAAGATGTAGGCTTAGTCTCTGGCTCCAAAGTTGAGGTTGAACCTGCTGTCATAATCCTCTGCTTCAAATCTTAATAACATCATTTAAATATATATATATAAATATTTTCAATAGAGTTCCATTTATTTCTTTTTTAATTACTATGTTCCTGGTGTCAAGTCCAAGAAATCAAATGTCCAGTGTCATGAAGAGAGTCCTCTACATTATTTTCTAAGAATAGTATCTATTGAACCCTTGGTCAATTTTGAGTTGATTTTTGTAAATGATATACAATGGCCCACCTTCATTCTTTTGCATGCAGCTATCCTGTTTTTCAGCATCTTATTGTTGAAAAAATAATCAGGCCTCTGTGGAAGAGTTTTGGTTCCACAGTAAACAATTAACTGACTTTAGTTGATGTCTTGTCTTGGTTCAGTTTCTATTGCTGCGATAAAGATGTAAAGCAACTTGGGGAGGACAGAGTTTATTTAGCTGACCTGTCCCATCATAGTGCAGCACTGAGGGAAACTGAGGCAGAACTAAGGCAGAGACTGTGGAGGAACACTTTTATTTTTGGCCTACTCAGCCTTCTTTCTTATACAACCCAGGAGCAGCACCACCCAGAGTGTGCCAGGTCATCTCTCACCAATCATTAATCAAGAAGATGCTCTACAGCTTTGCCTACATGTCATTGAGATAGAGGTGCTTTTACGATTGCAATTTCTTTTCTTGATAGAGCCTAAGGAAAAAAATCTAACCAACACAGTTGGCCGTACTGGCATACTCTGTAGTCCCTGATACTTAGGTGTCCAAAACAAGGGGTTCAAATGCACCTATACATCTCGGGACAGCCATTCAGCATAGAAGCACCATGTAAAAAAATTAAACACACACACACACACACACACACACACACACACACACGAGTTTTTCTCTAGGATTTCTATTCCATTTTATTTTTCACATGTGAATTTATAACAATGGTGCATTGGTGTTAGGCACGGCATGTGTGTGTGTGTGTGTGTGTGTGTGTGTGTGTGTGTGTGTGTGTGTGTGGTTTTGAAGGACAAGATATTGCTATGTAGCCTAGCTGTCCTACTACTGAATATGTAGCTCAAGATTGCCTCAAATTCATGATTTTGCTTACTTTAGTGTTCCAAAATCTCTACAGGCATGTGCCCCCACCATGACTCATCATATTGATTAATTCACATAGTAATCTTTATCACTCAGGAAATTGGAGTCTTGCAAATTGGGACACATTCTTGGCATAGCTTTATTCTTTTTGTAATTATGAGTAAAGCTCAAATATGTATTTGTGAAAGTCTTTGGTTTAAATGTAAGATTTCAACTAATTTGGGTAAATATCAAAGAATATGATGGTTGCTGGATCATTTGGTGAGAGTATATTAAGCTTTATTTTTAAAAAAAACAACTGTAAAAATCACTTCCTATCTTACAAAGTGGCTGCACCATTACACAACATTTTTTCTCAGCAGTAATGAGCACTGCTCATACTGCCCAAATCCTCACAGCATTTGATGTCAACATGTTAGCTAAAATCTAACAGATTTTGTCTTGGTCCATATTGTGATGATGTGACAAAATACCCATGACTAAGCAACTTATGAATAATAGAATGTCTTGTTGACAGTTAAGAAGGTTGAGTAGTCTAAGATCCAGTGCTGATGAGATGACTTTGAATGAACAATGCTGGTTTTTTGGGGGATTTTTTGTTTGTTTGGGTTTTTGGGTTTTTTTGTTTGTTTTTTGTTTTGATATTTTATTTACATTTCCAATGTTTCCCTCTTTCTAGGTCTCCTCTTTGGAAACCACCTATCCCCTCCCCCTCCCCCACCTCTATGAGGGAATTCCACCTCCCACCCACCCGCCTGCCCACTCCCATATTCCCACCTTGACATTCCCCTTTACTGGGGACTCTCTTTCCCCTGATGGCCAACAAGGCCCTCCTTTGCCACATATGTGGTCCGACCATGGGTCCTTCCATGTGTATTCTTTGGTTGGTGGTCCAGCCTCCATGAGGACCAGCGGGGTCATGCCAGTGGACACTGTTGCTCCCTCCATGGGGCTGCAGACTCCCTCAGCTCCTTCAGTCCCTTCTCCAACTCTTCCATCTGGGACCTCATTCTCAGTCCAGCAGTTACTGTAAAGTGAAACTTGGGTATTCCGAACTTTTGAGCTAATATCCACATATCAGTGAGTATATACCATGTTCGTTTTTTTGTGACTGAGTTACCTCGCTCAGGATGATATTTTCAAGTTCCATCCATTTGCTTGCAAATTTCATTAAATCATTGTTTTTAATAGCTGAGTAGTACTCCATTGTGTAAATGTACCACATTTTCTGTATCCATTCCTCTGATGAGGGACATCTGGGTTGTTTCCAGCTTCTGGCTATTATAAATATGGCTGCTATGA
>JAPYYD010006146.1:0-11420 GCA_028551405.1 Uromys caudimaculatus
GGTCTCCGGCCGTCGCCGGAAGCTCTTATTTTATTTTTCTAATAAATACAAAATAAAATGGTCCCAGGAAAAATACTGAATAGGATATATTAGAACAGTCATGTTATAGACTGAGGTAATAGATTGAAGTTGATATTATATGGAGCAAGGATTCTTTGACATCTTCCAAATGAATAAAACTGTGATATCTTATTTTTTATAATTTATAATCCTCTAACAGATTCAGTGTTTTGGATCTTAGAATAATCCATGGTACTTTAGTGTGTGTGTGTGTGTGTGTGTGTGTGTGTGTGTGTGTGTGTATATATATATATATATATATATATATATATATATATATGTAAATACATTTTATGGTAAAATTATAATTTATAATCTCAAATACAAGGTTGCTTTTAGTGGAATTTCTAACACAAAGACAGTTTGTTTCCAATCTTTGTGATTTAACACCAAATAGGTTCCATTGAGAAGACACTGGTAGTATGTCTTCGGGTAAGCAGCTGTGGCTGTGGTTTGCAGGGCAAGTGATGTTCATATTTCTGTCTCTTCACCTTCGTCCCTGTAGTCTGTCTTTGTTGCCACTGAATGATGGTCTCTTGCATTACTTCTTGCTCCAGGATGCCAGCAGTAAATCCCATATGCTGTCTTCTTTAAAGTTGTGATTCACAGAATGTTTCTCCTCCACGCTTTAGAGGAAGATGTTTTGCTCCTGACTCTGCCTTCTTTGAGTTATGATTTCTGCAAGTATAGTAATATAAATGACAGAGATGATAGTGAAGATGATGATGAATTTAATGTTGATGCTGGTGGTAATGATAATGATAAACGAAGAATGCCTAAGACTCTCCACTTACACTAAACCATCAAGATTCTCTCTGACTCTAATTAGGACTTACTTAATCAACAAAAATAAGATATAAGGATGTCTCTTTAGTCTCAGAAGCTGTCTGGCTTTGTAAGTCAGGGTTTTCTTTAGTTACCAACCTCACCTCTAAAGCACTTACCAACATCCACACTTTTCCCAGAGTTTTCAGTGGGTCAAACAAAGAGAAAGCAAGTTCTATTTGAGAATAAGTTAACTAAGTGCTATACAAAAAGACTCAAACTATAATACTGAACTAAATATTTCTTCTACATAAGACTTCCCAAGCTCCATCCACTGTTTGGCTGTGGATGTCTGCATCTATCTGAGTCAGCTGCTGGGTGGGGACTCTCAGAGGACAGCCATGCTAGACTCCTGTCTGCAAACCTAACAGAGTATCATGAATAGTGTCAGGGATTGGTGCTTGCCCATGAGATGGCTCTCAAGTTGGGCCAGTTATTGTTTGGCAATTCACTCAGTCTCTGCCTTATACCTGTCCCTGTATTTTTTGTAGACAAGATAAATTTTGGGTCAAAAGTTTTGTGGGTGGGTTGGTGTCCCTATCACTCCACTGGGGTTTCTGCCTGTCTAGAGGAGGTGGCCTCTTCAGGTTCTATATCCCCAATCTGTAAGTCACAACTAAGGACACTCTCATTGATTCTTTGGTGCCTTCCTTATTCCAGGACGATGTCTCATTCTGGAGGTGCTCCCTACATTCCCGCCCCTGTAAACTGCAGATTTTCATTCATTCTCATGTCCATCTGGCCATTCCCCCTATCTCACTCTATACCTGTTCCTGAAAAGTCCCATTCCCATCCACATTCCCTCTCCCACCTAGTTCTCTCCCTCCATCTCTCTCTTATGGTTATTTTATCCCCCCTTGCTTGTGAAAATCAAGCATCCTTGCATGTGTCTTCCTTCTTGTTTAGTTTCTTTGGGTCTGTGGAGTATAGCATGGGCATCCTATATTTTGTGGCTATAAGTGTGTCCGCTTATAAGTGTGTACATACCATGCATGTCCTTTTAGAACCAGTTACCTCAATCAGGATGAGATTCTTGACATCCATCAATTTGCCTTTGAATTTCATGATGTACTTGTTTTTAATTGTGTGGATTTACCACATTTTTTTTATCCATTCTTTAGTTGAGGGACATCTAGTTTGTTTCCAGAGTCTGTGTATTATGAATAAAGCTGTTATGAACATAGTTGAGCAAGTGTCTTTGTGGGATGTCGGAGCATCTTTTGGCTATACGCCCCAGAGTTTTATTGCTGAGTCTTGATGTAGATTTATTCTGAGGAACTGCCAAATTGATTTCCAAGTTGGTTACATAAGATTTCACTCTCAACAGTGTTGTAGGAGTATTCCTTTTGGTCCACATCTTGCCAGCATGTGCTATCTCTTGATTTTTAATCTTAGCCATTTGGATGGGTATAAAATGCATTTCCCTGATGACTAAGGACTTTGAAAATGTCTTTAAGTGCTTCTTGCCATTTGAGATTCTGATGTTGAGAATTCTATGTTTAGCTCTGTACCACATTAGATAATTGGATTATTTGGGGTTTGTGTCTGATTGAGTTCTTTATAAATCTTGGAAATTAGCCATTTGTCAGACTTAGGTTTGGTAAAGATCCTTTCTCCATCTGTAGGCTGTTATTTATCCTATTGATAATGGCCTTTGACTGTCAGAAGCTTTGTAGTTTCACGAGGTTCTATTTATAAATTATTGATCTTAGAGCCTGAGCCATTGGTGTACTGTTCAGAAAATTGTCTTCTGTACCAATAAGTTCAAGAGTATTTCAAACTTTCTCTTCTATGAGATCTAGTGTTTCTGGATTTATGTTGATATCCTTTATCCACTTGGACTTAAGTTTTGTTTAGGGTGTTAAATATGGATCTATGTTCATTCTTCTATGTGTACACATTCAATTAGACCAGTATCATTTGTTGAAGAGGCTTTCTTTTATCCATTGGATGGTTTTAGCTTCTGTATCAAAATCAAATGTCAATTGTTACAATAAATTCCATTTATCAATGTGCCTGTTTCTGTACCATCAATGCACTTTTTATCACTAAAGCACTGTAGTACAGCTTGAGGTCAGGGATGATGATTCCTAATGAAGTTCTTCTATTGTTTCAGATTGTTTTGGCTAATCTGAATTTTTGCTTTTGTTTTTGTTTTTGTTTTGTTCACATGAAGTTGGGAATTGCTCTTTTAAGACTTATAAAAATTTTGTTGAAATTTTGATGGGAATTGCATTGAATATGTAGATTTCTTGTGGTAAGATGGCCATTTTCACTATGTTAATCCTACCTATCCATGAGCATACGAGATCTTTCGATCTTCTGATGTTGTCTTTAATTTCTTTCTTCAGGGATTTCAAGTTCTTGTCATACGATCTTTTACTTACTTGGTTACAGTTACACCAAGATATTTTTTATTAGTCATGGGTATTTGTAAAGGATGTTGTTTCCCTAATGTTTTCTTGGCCCATTTATCATTTACAATTTATTAATTGTATTATACTTATAAGGTTAATCTCATGTTATACCTAAGTGAAATTTGTTTATTATTTACTATAATTCAAAAGTTCAAGTTATTAAAAAAATTAAAAACTTTGCTGAGTTCAAAGTTTTGAGGTATCAAAAATTTCTATACAAGCATCTCAATTTTGTTTGTTTTTAATAGATAATTTAACTATATAACACCAGTTTGCTTTTCTTTTATCTCACATTGTCATAAACCTATTGATATACTATTAATAGCACATTGACCAGCTGTGCACCTAACAAATAGATTTCTTTCCTTGTATCTATTTTTATCTCTGTTTTTCGGGCTCTCCCTGATAGTCACTAATTAAAAAAATGCCCTACAGCACGAATGTATGAAGAGATTTTCTCTACTGGGGTTCCCTCTTTGCAGATAACTCAACTTGCGTCAAATTGTTATAAAAGTAAGCAGGACACATGGCATGTAATATGACTCAATTTGTATGTATAATATGAACAATAATGCAGACTATTTAACTATGATTTATTTTGTCAGGCAACTGTACATAAAAGCTTTGCTTTTGTAAAGCAAGATAATCATTACTTTAGAATGCTGAATTTCATGTGCAGATCTAATCAACACTTCTACATAAGAAATTTTCTACTAATAGGCTGATGACTAATTGATGACTTCCATATTTGTCACATGTCATCAAATTGTTAATATTTATGATTTAAGCTTTATATTCATTTGAATTATGTGATGTGACTGTGACAATTCAAGAGCTAGAATCGATATTTTTCTTTTGGCTAAAATTCTTACAACTTTGAGCGTGTTCCTAGAATAAGGAAAGCTGTGCCGTGTTTGTCATCACAAGTATTTTTGACTCAAGAAGTTGTCTTGAAATTATTTTTATTTTGAAAACATATAGCTACGATAAGGAAAGATGACATGATCAAAGTCATGTACAATGTTTGTAAAAGACTAGTGTAGAACCCAGAGTTTTATATTTATGACCCTTTACAAGTTCTAAATAAACTTTTCTCATAGTTTGAAAATAAAATATAAAAACTTTCATGGAAACAATTTGTAATAGACATGTTGATTATCAAAATAAATTTTAAGCAAATTGAAACATTATTTAAATTTTTTTTTTTTTTTCGAGTCGGAGTTTCTCTATGTAGCCCCGGCTATCCTAGAACTCACTCTGTAGACCAGGCTGGCCTCGAATTCAGAAATCCGCCTGTCTCTGCCTCCCAAGTGCTGGGATTAAAGGCGTGTGCCAACACTGCCTGGCCTTAAAATTATTTTTATTAAGAAAAATTAAAAATATGTATGTTTACAATACTTGCTTGTTTCACCATTTCCTTTTTTCCTACCAACTCCTTCTACATCCCTTCCTTAATTTCTTTTCAAACTCATGGCCTCTATTTCTATTACATATAAATGAAAAAATAATGTAAATATGACTTGCTGAGCCCATTGGAAGATAGGGATTGACATGTGGATATTTTAAATAATAAATGTTACAAAACATAATTTGGAGGCTATATAGAATATCCACCTATTCTTCCCCAGTTTTCACCCTCCCCCAAGGAAGTCTCATCACATACCACTGCTAACTTCATGCCTTCCTTTTAAATTGTATATATTTATCCATTTAGTTGAATTAAGGCAATGAGTCTAATATATGCTACTATGCATGGCTGCATCCATTGTGGCACACACAGACTGACAGTGGTGACATTCCTAAACCAAAAGCCCGTCTTAGAGTTGTCCATTACCTATAAGTTCTCAAGTAGCAGGAGGTCTAAGAAGGCTTTCCTTTCTCCATGTTGGATTTCTCTTTGTTTTTGAAAGGCTTGTTTGTATGCAGGGCTTGTGCCGGTAATCCGGCCGTGTGTTCCTCTTTGCTACAACTGTGTCCTGTCCAGAGGAGAGTCTGTCACAGCACTCCTCCACATCCCCAACTCTTACATTCATTTTAGCCCCCTTTCCATGGCGTCCAGCGAACCTTGGTGGGAGTGTTAATATACATCCCTTCCACACAGCTCTGGACTCCCAGCTGTCTAGACTCAGAATAGAAAACTGTAATGTACCTCCTCATTAACTGGTAGCCATGGCAATAAGAAACTCTCACCAAAGTAAGGATCAGCACACATCTCTGGTCATAAATATACATCATGTAAATATTACAATAACAAAGGCAAGTTTTGGACATGACCAATTAGGAAAACAAACATCAACACATTCTCCTCTAGGTCCTCTGACTTTACTAACTGTGAGCTTTGACCATGTTTAGAGTACTAGGCATGTGTCTTTCTGTAGAGTAGGCCTTAATTTCAATCAAGAAAATAGCTGGTCAACGTCAGCTATACAACTACTGCACCAAAAGATCTATCTTACTAGCAGGTTAGTACTGTATGGTCTCTGCTCCAGTGCTTAGTATAACCTCTGCATTTTTTTCTACCCCAGTAGTCAGCATAGCACCTGTTAACATCATGAAAGGTAACATATAGGGAGAGTTTCCTGGTCAGATCAAACTTGCTTTCTCTGTATATATATATATATATATATATATATATATATATATTTGTTTATTGATAACACAATATCTTTTTGAAAGAAAGATAGCCTGTCTACAAAATAAAAAACTCATAGCTATATAATATAATTAACACCAAATGATCTAGAGATTTCAAATATGTTGATGTATTCATATCTTCTTCCTTTGAAGTAAAATTACTTTTATACTTAGAATATCAGGAATATATTATTTATAATATAAGATGAATATTTCTTTGATTATTTTGTATTTAAAATCATACTATTATACTCTTGAACATTTAAAAACACTTTCAAAATACTCATTCTTGAAATCCTTATATAAATCATTACTGGAATGGTTTCCTGAGATTCTCTGCTCTGAGAATTACATAAACATCATATATAACTGAGGGCCCTGTTGTCTAGCCAAGAGAAAGTGGACGCTCTAGTGTAAAATATTACTTACTTAAAGATGTTTTACTATGAAAAAAGTTGCTAAAATTAGTAACGGATATACAAAGGTGTCTGATACAGCCTTCAAACAGATTGAAAGAAAAAAATTACATTTAAATATTAAATGTGCATGCAAATCTTATGATCATAGTTTTATTACTACCTGTATTAAACCAAAACATGGAATAGTCCACTCATATCGCGTATAGATAACCTGAAATAATTAATGATTCTGTAGCAGTTTCTCAGTCATTTATACCTATCCAAAAGAAAAATTAGAAGACTATGACGGAGAAGAAGAGGAAGGAGAGAGGGAAAGAAGGAAAAGACAGTGGGACACTTGAAGATTGTCAGTTAAGAGAAAGGGTTAGCTTTTAAAGAAACACTCCTGAGATAAAATTTTCTATACACTTTTACTTAGACACCATGAGCTGAGTTATGAAAGCGACTGAAGTGTGAGTCACCTGAAAGGACCTGAATAAATTTGATCAACCCAGACAACGATTAGGATTGGATGCTTTGTCTACCCAGTGAATCTAAACATCTGTATATTTGAACATATGAATGATACTAAAATATCTAGAGAATCAATTGAATTTTTACAGTTTTGACAAAAATATATATTCTCATTTTGTATTCATTCTGTCAGATTTATCCAAGCTTACTTTCACTGATTTAATAATCTGTTATCATTTCAAGTTTTTAGCTAGTTTCAGAACTGTACATTCTCCTGATTCATAATTTAGTTGTATAAGCTATTGTTTTAAGTAGAGTCTATAGAGCAATATCAAAAATGTGTTTAGCATAGGAACCACAAAAAATCTAATTGAGTATTCACAAATAATTCAAACAGGATAGTACATATATATAACTTTAGTTCACGTGGGTATAACAGCTATAAAATACCGAGCTCTCTCCTTCAATCAACTGCCTTAAGTGGATATGTATTCTGTGACTGCTTATTCCAGTACTTGAAGGCATATTTTCATAGTTTTTCACAAAACCCATTGATAGTCCAAAGTCATTGTCTATTACTTTCCTACAACAATTTGCTGGGGGCTTTTGTATATAAAAGTTAGGTCTTACTACAGAGCCCTGTCTGAATACATTATTAAATGAGTACTTTGAAGTAAATAAACCCCAGGTAGAGATTCCAGAAGAGCATATGAAGGATGGTAATGCTCTGGGGATAAAAGTTGATACAAGTTTTATCCTAGAGGAGGTGATATGCTCCAGCTAATATTTATTTTTCCTGTATTTTGTGCTTTTACTGGAGGGTTATTCACAGTAGTGGCCCATACTGTAGCCATGGTGAACTTATTAGCGAATGTATGATCATTAACCAAGAACTTCCTTGCATGGATCTAGGGGATGAAGATTTTTCCATTTGTCCTTTAAAAACCTCGGATATATGCTATTTTCCAAAGTTGACGTTCTCTTACCCATCTCATGGAAAGAGAACATCATTTTCAACAGAGTAACTTAATATTGATTATTATGCTCCAGATATCTGGTAACTAGTTATTCTATTTTATCTGAGGTAGAAGAAAGTGTATAAAGTGTGAGGATTTCAGCATCAAAATGCAGAAATCAAACCAATAAATAATTTTTTTTAGATCTACTTCAAGGTTATACTCTAAATATTAATATTTTATTAAAAATATTTTTCATACAGAGTATTCTAATCAAGATATCCTATTCCTCCACTCTACCCAGATTCTTCTCACATCCCTACTCACCCAACTCTAGTCCCTTTCTTTCTGTTTAGAAAACAAACCAACAAAGAAACAAAACAAAAATAAAACAAACCACAATTTTAAACAGGAAAACCATAAGGAACAAGATATCTCTCTCTCTCTCTCTCTCTCTCTCTCTCTCTCTCTCTCTCTCTCTCCACACACACACACACACACACACACAAAACGTAAAAACATAAAAATCAGAAAGCCATAATATGCAAATTAAAGATAATGAAACCAACCATGCCCAAACAAAGCAATATGAGACAAAATGTCTACAAAAGTAAAAATACCTTTGAGTTCATTTTCTCTTCTCAATTTTCTGCTAGACATGGAGCCTTTACTTAATTATGGTTAATAAACATAGTGAAACTTCATTGCAGAAAACTAATTATTCCTTTGTAAGTAGCTGTCAAGTGCAGATAATTCTTAGTTAGAGGTATGTATAATCCAGTGGCTTTTACCCATATCATTGCTGGTGTCTCATGTGGCTTGAACTTGTGTAAGCCCTGTGCATGCCTCCACAATCTCTTTGAGTTCACAAGTATTCCATCGCTGCTCTGTCTGGATGACACTCTTCTCTTGGATGTCACCTATCCCTTCCATTCTTTCCCCTTTCCTTCTGCATAGCTCTAGCACTGAGAGGAGGGCTTTGATGAAGATGTATCAGTGAAAACTAAAAATTCCAAAATTAACTACTTCCTTCACACTGTCCAATTGTGGATCTCTGTGTTCGTTTACATCTATCGCAGAGAAAGCGTCTTCGAGGATGGCTGAGCAAGACACTAATCTGATGTCCATCCCAGTACAGCCACTGGTAATCCTGAGTAGAAACTAGATATATTTTATTGATTGTGTTTTTATTAGATGTTTTTAAATAGTTGTTTATTTCTTGTGATATTTTTTATTAGGTGTTTTACCTAAATTAACTTTCTAATTCGAAAAATATCATAGCAGAAAGTTCCATTATAAAAGCACTCCTGAAGCCGGGCAGTGGTGGCGCATGCCTTTAATCCCAGCACTTGGGAGGCAGAGGCAGGTGGATTTCTGAGTTCGAGGACAGCCTGGTCTACAGAGTGAGTTCCAGGACAGCCAGGGCTACACAGAGAAACCCTGTCTCGAAAAACCAAAAAAAAAAAAAAAAAAAAAAAAAAAAAAGAAAGAAAGAAAGAAAAAAGAAAGAAAGCACTCCTGAAACAAGAACATAAAGAGAGGAAAAGGATGTGTAAAGAATCCTGCTGGAGGGAAAGGTGGTAGCAGGGGGAGGGATTAAATGAGCAAGGAGAACCAGAATTAAATAACTAAAAACATACAAAAAAGCCAACACAGTTTGATTTTAAAAGGCCGTAATGTTATCTAATAAATGCTATGCTGATTAAAATTAATAAAGGTATAAAGAAGAAAATGTTAATGAAATCAAACTTCAAAATGATACATTGTAGAAAATAATGGCATTACTTACGTCTCAACAAGAATTGTATCTGATAAGCGGATATTAGCCCAAAAGTTCAGAATGTCCAAGTTTCACTTAACAGTAACCGCTGGACTGAGAGTGAGGTACCAGATGGAGGGGTTGGAGAAAGGTCTGAAGGAGCGGAGGGAATTGGCAGCCCCATGGAGGGAGCAAGAGAATCAATGGGCCTGACCCTCCCCCTGGTCGTCCTGGAGTTCATACCACCAACCAAAGAATACACATCTATTGACCCATGGTTTGGACTACATATGTGGCAGAGGAATCACCTCGATGACCATCAGGGAGAAAGGAGAGGACTTTGGGCCTGAGGGTGCTAGAGGCCCCAGTAAAGGGGAATGTCAAGGTGCGAATATGGGAATGGGTGGGCGGGTAGGTGGGAGGAGGAATTCCCTCACAGAGGCGGGGAGGGGGAGGGGACACGGGGTTTCCAAAGAGGAGACCCAGAAAAGTGGAAACATTGGAAATGTAAATAAAGTATCAAAAATAAATTAAAAAAAAAAAAGAATTGTATCTGAATTTGTAAAACATTCCTGCCTTCAAATAAAAAGACACCTGTGTAGGAAGAATAAAACTCTTCCTTCCTCAGAACAGTGATGTGATGCCATTGCTTAGGTCAGTATCTGTTATCCTGTTGCAGGAAATCTTCAAAACATGGCACCATCCCGTGCAATACCTCGATACTTTCTGACCTCGCGACCTCGACACCTCCATGGCTAGCCCCAGTGCAGCGACCGCCCATCTCGCGGTTCTCTTGCTGCGGATTCTGCTCACATTCCCAGCCCTGTAATATTAAAACTCTAAAGGCTTGTAATTTATTAGTCAGGTTTATGTTAGTAAACTCTCAATCTACAAAATGCCTGCACAATGAACTCAAAACTTAATTGATATAAACACAAGCTACACACCTAGACGGGGGCAAATACACTCTACTATTATTTAATCATCTATCTAAGAAATCCCCAATATTTATGGCTCCCAGGACTGTGTGGTTCTGGCTCCTCTTCCTCTCTTATAGGTTCCATCTTATCTCTTCCTCTCCTTCCCTCCTCTCCTGCCTCTGTCTCTCTCTACTTGGTTCTAAAATTCTCAGCCCGCCTTCCTTTTCCAATGCCCAATCACAGGCTCTCACTTTATCTTGTGCCTGCCCTCACCTGAATATAGACAGCAACCTATATTATACCTCTAACAAATGACTACCTAAAACATTTCCTGAGAATGTAAAAGATTCCTTTCAATATATACAAGCAGCCTTCCTAGCCGTCACCCTGGATGCCTAGATGAAGCAAAGAACCTCTCAGAAACCTTAGTGGGAGCTACAGTTTGTGCATGAACATGTGATCTGGGAAAACCTTGAATTTATTACCGCTTGTTTTCAACGGATGTGGATGTCCACACATCTCATCCTTGGGCGATGAACAAGCAAGTAGCGTCTCCATACACAGCAGAAAACATTGCCAAGAAAGAAAAAAGATATATAATGGAAATAAGTGGCATACTTCTCTGTGAAGAATATTTAACCTGAGTTTATCTTTTATTTTTCAATTTCTTAAAATTATTTTTTTTATTTTTTGATACTTTATATACATTTCCAATGTTTCCCCCTTTCTAGGTCTCCTACTTGGAAACCACCTATCCCCTCCCCCTCCCCCATCTCTATGAGGGAATTCCACCTCCCACCTACCTGCCCACAAACTCCCATATTCCCACCTTGACATTCCCCATTTACTGGGGCCTCTCCTCCTCCTGATGGCCAACAAGGCCCTCCTCTGCCACATATGTGGTCTGAACCATGGGTCCGTCCATGGGTATTCTTTGGTTGGTGGTCCAGCCTCCAGGAAGAACGGGGGAGGGGGGT
>JAPYYD010006148.1:0-11418 GCA_028551405.1 Uromys caudimaculatus
TGTACCCCCTCCGTGCTGTTTCCTGAGCCACGAGTTTCACTTAATGCATCAGTCCTATTGCTAAAATGCAGTGCCCATTCATTACTCAGCCTATAAGACTGAGATATCCTATCCATACCCTGTACCCCCTCCGTGCTGTTTCCTGAGCCACGAGTTTCACTTAATGCATCAGTCCTATTGCTAAAATGCAGTGCCCATTCATTACTCAGCCTATAAGACTGAGATATCCTGTCCATACCCTGTACCCCCTCAGTGCTGGTTTCCTGAGGCACGAGTTTCACTTCGAAAACAGTCCTACTTTACTTGTCCATGAACTCAGTGTAACAGAGAACTCTTGTCCCTCATGTTAATCAAGATACACCAAGTGAACAAGAGTTCTATCAGAGAATTGCCATAGAAGGATCATCTCTCAAGTCTCCTTTCCTTAAGGAAGGAAAAACCATTCTGTCATTGCTGCAGTAGTCACAGTCCCAAGTTTCTGAGCAGTGCTCATTCGTCTTTTCTCATGTATTGTCTTGAGTACTCTTTGCACTGAATAATTCTAACTGTCCAGAATTTATCCAATGGATTAGACCCTAGCTAGTCCAGCCCCATGTGCATTTAACAAAGGGGCAAACACAAGTCTGTTATTGGACAGTTAAGGTGCTCAGTCCCAATTCTCAAGGCATTGGCCATTAAAGGGGGTACTGTATACTGTTTGAATGCTGCCACGGGTGCTATCACCCCAGGTGACATCTTTTTCACCGATGGAGATACATTCATTTGTTCATGATATTGTGTACTAGTCCCACAGGCTCCCCTTATTTCAGCCAAAAACCTCTGCACTGGGACAGTTTATGTAGATAATCCTGACTAGGAACTGAACCTTTTCTCAAGGTCTTAATACTTACTACTTTTGCTTTCTGTAAAGAGAGTGCTGATTACCTAAAGCCTCTTCTTATACAATTGTGCAAAACTGCAGTTGTTCAAGTTCCCTTCTGTTACTGATCAAGATCCCATACCCTCATACCCTAATGGGTGACAATAAAGGGTGCCAACCGAAAAGACCACTTCTCTGTTCTGGTCTTTTTGCTGTGCTGGGGATCAAACCTTGAGTCCTGTGCACGCTAGTAAAGCACTCTGTCATAGAGCTACAGCCCCACCGTGTGGTGGTTTGAGAGAACAGTCTCTTATGTTGCCTGAGCAGGGCAGGCACTCAATCCGCCTGCTACGGGAATTACAGGCTTTGCCACCTGCAATGTAAACATTTGTGCCTGCTTTTGTGTGCACAGCTGCATTTGTCCCTCTTCCTAAGCATTGGATAAAGAAACCAAACTAAGTCATTTCGTTTATATTCAAGAGGACCTTTGAACTCAGATTCAATCTGTTCTGTTTTTAATTTCCAGGCTAGCCTTAAGCTCAGGATCTAGCCTATGCTTCACAAGTGTTGGCATATCTGGTTTCTACCACTATGCCCTGCAGTCTCTCACACTGTGAATATGTATACTTCATTTCGTTGTGGTAATATTATGCATCTGGTAAAGACCTTACCTTATTTGTATTGCAGCAGGAGGTGCCTAGTACTTAAGATCCTTACCGTAGTAAATGTGCACAGTGTTAACTGTCTCGTACATAATCTTCTCATGTCCACAGCTGTGCCTTTTTAGATCAGGATCCCTGTACTTATCAAAGCAAAGGGGCTCACTAATATAAAGCCTCTTTCATGAGACTATAGATTGAAATGATTCCAATACTGTCAATGGTCCATCAAGGTAAGACTTCTGTCTCTGATCATTCATATCCTCTTTGCTTTATGCAAGCAACTATGTGCTGTTCACTTGAAACCCTTTTCTCAAACTATTTATGTACATACTGGCAATTTTAGTTGAAGTACAGAAGTGGTGTGGACCTATAAGGTCCCATTTTGTGGCCTAATAATGACTGATTGTAGTTGTCCTTTTCTGTTCACTACAGAAGGAAACCACTCCCTGCCCTTGCGCCTCTCCCTTTCAGTAGGGAATGCACATTGTCAAAGACCCTTGTGTCTGAACAGCTAAAATGTAAAACTGTAATGGCCACAAGCATGCACCTTACGGATTAGTGTGCACTCACTGCACATACCTTACTGCATTTGGATATGATCCTACTCTCAAACCCTTTTGCAGTACAGCAAGGGTCACTACCTTTTGGCTTCTTCATCTTTCTGGATATTGGATAAGGATATTCCTCCTTTCCACTCTTTAAGTTCCAGGATTGTCTATTACTTTAAGGTCTTAATATTTGCATAAAGGGTATGGTTTTAACTGATCACATGATGTCCCTTGAACATTAATGTACATGACAGGGACATGATTCATTCATTTTAATAAAAATACTTGGGCAGTTAATGTAAAATTACAATTATCCACAACCTTTTACTTTTAGGACCATTATATCTCTTTTGCACTACTGCAAGGGATACTGTTTATTCCCCAAGGTCCCTGCTAGTGGACCATTAATATGCAGTGAATTTTCCTTTGTCTTTGCCAGTAGACAAAGGTCATACTCCTTCACCTTTCACTTGTAGTAAGTATATCAGGATGCTGATCAACCAAGGCTGCATTCTTTTGGACTGTTATCATATATTATATGTATGCGTATGCATTGCCTCCTGCTCTGTGCACTAGAAAAGGATCACACTCACTTCCTCATCACCTTCAGCAGGAAGTGTCACTGCCCAAGACTTCCATTTGGAAAGTTTACGTGAACAATGTCTAAGCACTTCTGTGAGAACTACTGTACCGTCTTCCCCTGCTCTAAAGCAGAAAGAGGTTTTTATGAAGTGTTCTCCATTTGGACTGAAGTGCATTAATGCAGTTGTCCATCATTACCTCGGGAGTAGGATTTTACATCCTTGTACTCCTTTGACACCAGAGGACCTTAATCATTTCTGAGTACTTCTCTTGTCAATATTAGTATGTGTGTGCCCTTACACATATGGACCTGTACAGCAGAAAAGGTTCTGAAATGCCTACCTTTTGACTGGGGCTGCTGAGGAGTAGTAACTCTTTATAACCTCAGTGTTTGGATGATTACTGTGCAAAAATGTCAAGACCCCCTGTGCTCTCTTTGCATACCATCAAGGCTACTAACTAAGCCCCAGAATTGTTAGTATGAATATGTAACTGCGAATGCCTGGAATACTATGTCCTCATAACCTCCCTTTACATTATTGCAGAGGTTGCTGAACCACCTAAAATACGCGGGCTGTCAATGAGCACAGTGACTCTGACGAATGCCTTGCTTTCTTCCCTAAACTTTTTGGGACTATTAATAGGCACAATGACAGTTCTCCGTGGTTTATTTTCTACTCTTGACTTGTTGAGCAAATCCCCTCCTCCAGTTTCCCACTGATAGAATAAAGTAAAATACAGCAGTATGTACACCCAACAATGACCCATATTTCAACCCTTTTTGCACTGCTTTAGTATATAAGATCCTAAATAGTCACAATCTCACACTTTATATTGTCTTCCTTTTGCCCCGCCCCTTAGCTTTTCCATTGCCCACTCTTCTGCACCACTAATTCTCACAAACCCCATCATTAAGGAAGAGTTTGTGCCCTTTCCTGATTCCATCACTCCATCCCTTTTTTGCCTCTTTGTTTGGATAGTAGTGACTGGGCAAAGCCCTTCTCTTGACTTAAAGTCAACAACCCCAGAAGCCATCACCAGCTTACCCACTTCATATGGCTGCAATGTTTCAGTTGCCTTCTCCTTGGTCCCAATGAAGAGACACCTCCACTTCTTGCATTATTCTGGGTAATGTTAATTACCCAAAACACCCTATGCATCATTAATAAACTTTGATGTATTTATACACTGAATAGCAAAAGCAGGCCAAAACTAGGTGGATGAGCCTTCGCTTTAACTTGCATTTCTAAATTACTCCTATTCCAATTGCTGGCACATTCTAGGGCCAGGAACCATTCTTGCCTACCTTTATTAATGCTTTATTTGTGCAAAATATTGCAGGCAAGTAGCTCAGGGAGTTGGATTGCCACCTTTTATTTGGGGCTTTCCTTTACAGCATGAACTGAAAATTGTCTCCCACAGAAGGAAGTTTAGCACTTCTCTCTGCATTCTTCCTCCAGGAGCCAACTGCCTCTTAAGAAACTTTAAACTCTCTTTTGTATGTTGCTACTGTACAGTATCAACTGCCAGAAAAGTTATGGATACTTTTACTCCTTAAGACAGGTATTTGAATTGCAAGGTGGATTGATTGCGTGAGCATTAGCTTTTCTGAAGTAAAAATAGCCATTTGTATTATGTGTCTGATGACTAAGCAGTGTCTCTCAGTGTACTGAGGGCGGTGAGTCTGTGGCTAGATCACTGCAACTATTGCAGAATGTTTAAGACAAGTATCTTTGCTTGGTCCATACTACAAACTTAAAAAATGAAAAAAAAAAAATCAATCTTTGTGTGGCCTTTAGGAAGATGACCTAAACCTTCTAATCTTTCTATTTTGTCTGACACGTTAATCACCAGCCCCTACTTATTTTTAAAAGGTGGCTGTGGACGAATTAAATTTGAGAACGTGTCAAGTCGCCTTTGAAGATTATAGGCCATCACATGTAATTAATTCATTCTATCCACCATTAAATTCTGACAATAATTTGAAGTACCTCGAAAAGAACCACTCTAAAGTGGGAACTTATCTTAGAGACAATGGGACCTGTTTTCCCATTTTACATTTTAAAATATGTATGCCCGCATCTAATCATTCCTTTAAACGTACACTTACTTCAAGGTGGGCTCTGCCTAGTAGGCAAAGACCTTTCGCTAGTGTGAAGGGTGTTTTGCGGCCGCTGAGTACTTCGTCTTTTTTAAAAGCTATTGTGTATGAGTGTGTGTGTGTGTGTGTGTGTGTGTGTGTGTGTGTGTGTGTGTACATGCATGTTCCTGCGACTATTCATTCATTCACATGGTGATCAGACAACAAATGGAGCTGGTTCGTCTATCTTGTGGGTCCTGGAGATCAAATTCAGACCATCAGGCTTGGCAGCAAGTGCCTTTACCCTCCGAGCCACCTTGCCATCCCGCTTTTGTGCGTTTAATATGACATTGCTGATGAAAATAGTCACCACAACAGCAGTTCTCCAGCGTGCCTGAAAAATGATGCTATTTTTCTGAGAAGGATATCAAGCAACTCATGAGCTCAGGATCCAGCTTGAACTACTGCTCCTCAGTTACTACTGCTTCTCAGTTACATCAGACTCTGGCTGTTTAGACTACAGTAAGTACTACCTACCTTGTAGCTACTAAGCAATCTTTTTCCCATTCGAGTTTCTTTCTGTGTCACACACTGAAAAGTCAAAGTGACACTAGCTCTTCTCAACTTATACAGACACAACATATAGTATGCCAACAAAACTGTAGAATTAACATTGTGTACCCAGCCTTATTATACCAGGGTATGCTAAAATGAGAAGCAATGATATTTTACAAAATTTCTTCCTTGAGATGGTTAAAAAAGACTTAATGTAATATAAACACACTTGAGATCATTTTAGGAAATCATGGTGAAGTGCTGTCTTGTGTGAATTGTATTTTAGGAAGTCTGCTGGGAGTGAAATTTCCTTCTTAAAGGAGGAAGTGTGCTTAACTTTGCCCTGTTGATCCAGACTACTATTAGTACCATCTGGGTAGTCTGGTCGGTTTATTTGATTGCCATCTGTTTTTACCTCTTGGAAGCATGAAAAGAACATTAAAAGACCCCATCCATTATGCTTTGCTATATACCAAGGGATGAACTTGTGAATTACATTTAGGAATTGGGAATATAAATTTGATAATTTGGTTCTTTCAACCATTTTTACTGCATTTCTGCCCGAGAGAACTTTTTAGCTTACAATCTTTTTACCAAAAGGGCAAGGAAGAAGGATAAGATTTATGGACTACTTTATGTATGAACTACTTTATGTACCCTCCTTGCTCATTTTTCTTTTTCATTAATTAATCAGTTAATTAATTTTTGTTTTGTTTTCTGACAGGGTTTCTCTGCGTAGACCTGGCTATCCTGGAACTCTGTAGATCATCAGGCTGGCCTCAAACTCAAGAGATCCGCCTGCCTCTGCCTTCGGCTTAGAGTGCTAGAATTAAAGGCCCAGGCCACACCGGACCCCTGCCAGCACTTTTCAACAGGTACTTTTAAGTTAAAACAACAACGCTTGACTCCGGTCAAGCTGAAAAAACATCCTTGCCCATAACATTTGACACTTTTGCATTTGTCTTTTGTCAATGTACATGCAAATGACCCTCTAGTACTTTAACCATTTTAAGTCCGCCCGGACATTCCAACGCAGCATGTTTCCCACACTCCAAAAGCTTGGCATTGTCTGGCTAACTAAACAAGGACCATTGTTGTTCAAGGAAACATTTGCAAGGAACAAAGCTTTCTGAGATGCTAAAGACTGTGTTTGGAGCACTAACTCGAGAGCTAGAGCTTCTGTCTCACCTTAGCACCCTTGGCTACCTCGGTACGTGCAAACTAAACCCATCCCCCAACTCAGGCTTGCCTAGGCATCCAGAGCTTTCAGCCTGCCTCCTATGGACCTAAATAGAGGTTAGGACTCAGACTCTAGTTAGTGGCCCGGAGGAAGCTGGTACTGCTGGTATTCACTAAACCCACTGTCACTGACAGTTCCCTATCCAAACGATCAGGTTGTGTGAGCAGGCAGCTCATTAATCCTTCATGGCAACCTAGTCTCCTAAACGATACATGACCTCAACGACACCGTAAGGTACACACTACTTGATGTAGTAGGACATCTGGAACACGAGCTTGTCCGTGATTGAGATGTCCATTAGGAGGTGCCATCCCAGAAAACTAAGGATCTAGAGGCCATCTTTGGTCCCCATGATTGATGGGATACAAAGAGTTTCCTCAAAATGGTGTTCTGACTCGGCCCTCACTGTCAGTGATCATGGAATGGAAAGCCACCAGCCCGCCATCACCATCTTCAGGCTGCCTGGACTACATTAAGAGCTGTCCAATGGCTTGACCCAGACTTAGGAGTTTGTAAACAAAGAATCCTGTACAACAAGTGGATTTGAAAATGCTTATGAATCTCACCTTCATTAAGTGGTGGGAAGTGGAAGTAGTGGGTTTTGCCAGCTGATTGTGCAAAACCCTGTGGCAGAACCAGACCAGGTCTCTGCACGCGTACTGCCATAACCTAGATATTGCCCAACCTGCATTCTGCTCTCCCAGTCCAGGGAACCTCTTTCTTCTGTCTGTCCCTTACTTAGTCCTCTGGCTTATCATCCCAGGGGAAGATGGCTATATTTGTGTATCATCAGAAAATTTGGTTACTTAATTTTAAACAAAACCAGAAAAGAGAAAGCTCACTCAAGAAGAGGACTGGAGAGATGGCTCTGCTGTTAGGAACACTGACTGCACTTCCAGAGGTCCTGAGTTCAATTCCTAGCAACCACATGGTGGCCCGCAACCATCTGTAATGGGATCTGGTGCCCTCTTCTGGCACACAGGCATACATGCAGATAGAGTACTTAAATATACAAAAAAGGAAAAGAAATGAAAGGCCTTTAAAATGTAGACATGCTTTCAATTTCAAAGACTTTTTTCACATCTCTTAAGAACTAAGGGATCCGTCGGCAGTGGTGGCGCACGCCTTTAATCCCAGCACTTGGGAGGCAGAGGCAGGTGGATTTCTGAGTTTGAGGGCAGCCTGGTCTACAGAGTGAGTTCCAGGACAGCCAGGGCTACACAGAGAAACCCTGTCTCGAAAAACCAAAAACCAAAAAAAAAAAAAAAAAAACCAAACTAGGGAATCCATGAGAGCATATCCACACCCTGAGGTCTTACCTTCAATTGGTTCTTACCACCAATTGAAAACACTGGCCTATACATATGAATACTGTATTGCTAGTAATCAAATTATCATTTGTATAATTTGGTATAACTATCATTTGTTTTCCAGGGATGAATTTGGAGTTGGTTTTGTGCCCCAACAAGAAGGATTGCCTGGATTTAGAGGAGTGAAGAGCGCTGGAGAGAGCCCAAAGGTTCCCGTTCCGTGGTTGACTGAGAGTTTCTGCCCTTAAGGGCCTAATGTGTCAGGTTATTATACTTCCTGGATACCTCACTATTTTCTTTTACCATGTGGATTTTTCAACAATTTTTGTAGTCTAATGAGAGCCTTGTCTTTCTTCACAGGACCAATTCCTACGTGAGACTCAAGGACTGCCAGCAGCTGATACAGGCTACATTCCATTTTAGCAGATCTTCCCCTCAAGCCCTAGCTAATCTGAACAAAAAGCTTGCAGGCCACATGGAGAAAGAAAGGTACTTTGGAGAATTTCCTGTTTGGGGGTTTCTGTCTATTTGATCTCCAGTTCATCAGAGAATGAGAGAGGCAAATGAATAAAGCACTCCCCGTGTCCTGGTCTCCTGGCATAGTCAGTTAGCCAATGAATGAGACCCTTGCCTTCTGATGAGGCCTTGGAATCATTCCACCATTCTATGACCAACTCGAATCTGTAACATCTCTGCTTCGAAATGCCTAAGAGTATCAGAGGAATGAAGGCCCATGAAGGCTTGTTTCTGGCACCCTGGCCTTTTGTGTTTGATAAAGTAGATATGGCTGTGGTCACATTCTGTAGGCCTGTCATAATTCTGGTCTCTAGATATCCTCAAACTCGGAGGTTCAACACTATACCAGTTGCTAGGGACGGGTGCACCATAAGTATTGAGCCAGACACAATTCTATTCAGTGCTCCGGCATGGTATTACTTAAAGCACAAATTAAAGGAAGGAAATAATTCTCATTTGCTTAAACCCCTTTATCCCCAGCGTATTTGAATGTTCAAGGGCTTTAATAACCTATAATCTAAAGGATCACTCATTGGTAGGTAACAGAATAAAAGCCAGAAAGAGCTTGGATGGAGCAATTCTCATGTCTCTAAGTTAACATTAAGATCTACAAATCTGTAAGGGTTCACTCTCCAAGCCCCACTCCCAAAGTCTATACGATTTAACAACTGATGGTTACTACATAATGAGACAACTTTCCCAATGCTGTTGATTTCAATAACTGGTTTTTCTTTCACCTCTTTTCCAGATAAACCCCCCCCCCCCCCCCAGAAGTATGGGCTTTGTTGCTTTGCAGTGCTGGCGACCTATTCCCTTTGACGATCCCTAGGTGGAGATGGGGCATGAGGGTCCTCCAGGGGAATAGCTCACCACCACTGGGCAACAGGCCTAGCCCAGATTTTAGTGAGACGCTTTCCTGAACCCGGCAAGGAAGACAAGGCTCAAAGACAGCCACCCTACATCAAAATAGGTAAGCTTTCTGGAACAGTATAATAATTGTAATTTTGACCTTGTTTTCCATTATAGTCAGCCTTTTACTTGATATATATAAATTTTCCCACGTCCGCTTTGATAAAAATAGCTTCCTGACTACCAGGGAAGTATCTCACTGTAAGGCTGCGAAAGTGGCCGTGTAGGGTAGACATTCACGATGTGGTGTAGTACAGAAATGTAACTAAATGGTGCATATGTTTCTTCTAGGAGAAAAGCTGCTGCAATAGGAAAGCATTCTGCTCTATTTGGTTCTAAAGTCTCCCCGGAAGCTAGGAGAACTTTGTTTGCCAGCTGTTTACATACTTCAAGATGCACTGTGCTACTCTACCCAAGTGAGTAGATTATCTACCTGCCTATTTATTTATGAGTACATTGTCACTATCTTCAGACACACCAGAAGAGGGCATCAGATCCTGTTACAGATGGTTGTGAGCCACCATGTGGTTGCTGGGAATTGAACTCAGGACCTCTGGAAGAGCAGACAGTGCTCTTAACCTCTGAGCCATCGCTAACATTACTGATGATGAATGCCTCTAACTACAAATGGAAACCTGGCTGGAATTGATACAGAAGTATCTATCATTAGGCAGAATTTAAAGAGCCAGGATGTTCTAGTACTTCTTTCCTGACACTTACACAGCTACTTTTGTTCTTTGTAGTGCCATCTACCAAATATTACCCTTCCCCAAAGCAGCACAGAAAACTGGGTCTTCAGCACAATCAAGAAATGTGAACACACAGAAGGAAGCCAGCTTTACAAACGACCTGAGGATCAACATGCCTGACTGCAGCATCTTAAAAGCAACAGAATGAGGTAAGTCACCAGCATGGCAGTCTTCTGAGGATTTGCACTTGCTGGAGGTGGTGCAGGGTGGAGAGCATCTAATGTGATAACTCGAGGCAGAGCCACGTACACGGTAGAAGATGAACAGGCTTTCTCGTTATCAACTGGCCTCACAGCAGCAACTCAAACTATTATCTGCTGAGTTCCTCTTGTGATATATCACAAGAGGAACTCAGCCTCTATCTAGTGTTTCTTTTGTTTTGTTTTGTTTTTTTGGCTTGGCGCCCCGCCATTCTTACAGGCTTAAATATTGGAAAGCCTTAAATAGTTTCTTACCTCCGTGTGAAGCAGCCATTAGACTTGTGATGGTTGTAAAAAAAACCAAGACCATTTTCTTAAGTAGAAGCGGAAAGCGAAAGCGAAGCTGGCTGACAATTAAATATGCAGCCACCTATAGCATTTGCAATTTATGAAAGTTTTTAATCCATGTAACAGAATGTCAGTGTTCATTCTGTGTTTAAGTGTGATACTCCTCAGGTGTATGACCTGGAGCTGCATGACTAGGCCATTTGGCAGAGTTGGCAGGCTTGTTCTATGGTCCTAAGGAAACCTTAAGCTTAGAGTTATGTAAGTAGGGGAGTGGTTAGTATCCATAGCCTGGTACACGGTACTAATGGCAATTTTTTTTTCTTTGCCCTTCCCTGTGTCATGTTTCTTGTTACCCTCTTTTTGGTGGTCTTTGCTTACTTCCAACCATTAGTGTGTATTGTGTTGTGTGTCTTTCTTGTTTTATGTGTCCATTTCTTCCTTGCTGTGTGTCCAATTCTTTGTCATGTCTATTTCTTCCTTGCTTTATGTCTGTCTTCCCTGCTTTGTGTGTCTGTCTTTCTTGTTTTATGTATCTATTTCTTCCTTGCACTGTGTGTCTAATTCTTTGTTACATGTATTTCTTCCTTGCTTTGTGTGTCTGTCTTCCTTCCTTTGTGTATCTATTTCTTCCTTGCTTTGTGTGTCTATTTCTTCCTTGCTTTGTGTGTGTGTCTATTTCTTCCTTGCTTTGTGTGTCTATTTCTTCCTTGCTTTGTGTGTCTATTTCTTCCTTGCTTTGTGTGTCTATTTCTTCCTTGCTTTGTGTGTCTATTTCTTCCTTGCGCTATGTGTCTAATTCTTCCTTGCTTTGTGTGTCTATTTCTTGTTTTATGTATCTATTTCTTCCTTGCACTGTGTGTCTAATTCTTTGTTACATGTATTTCTTCCTTGCTTTGTGTGTCTATTTCTTCCTTGCTTTG
>JAPYYD010006149.1:0-11418 GCA_028551405.1 Uromys caudimaculatus
CACACACACACACACACACACACACACACACACACACACACACACACACGTTGTTCATCTTCTCCAATGACTGTTAGAAAGGAAATTGTGGGGCAGTGATCTGTGACAAGCAATCTGGCACCCAGTTGAGCACAGGCGTAAAATCTGGGCGACCCCGTGGAATAATCCACAAGGGACCAAAAAAGTTATGCCAATGCTCCCAGGAGGCTTTTGGCTCCAGTCACGGTCACGTACCACCCCCCTCAGGTAGAGGTGTGGCCACACAGCTCCAAGCCATCCCTATGTTAATGAGTCACCTAGAGTCTTAGCCACGCCTCTTCTTAGTTACTATGTCTGCCTCGCCTCTCCCAGAAAGGTGGGGATACAATTCCATCCAGGCCACTCCACACCATGAAAATAAACATTTTAGAATTATGGACTGTCTCTTCATCTGGACTCACCGGGGGAATTGAGGGACCTGGCCCTCGATTAAGGAAATGCATCTAATCTCTTGCCAAGGGCTTCCCTGCACTCCCAGACGGTACCCATTCACCCAAACCTAAGCAGCTAGTCCGGCGCCCCAACTCGCTGAAACCGGGTCTCTGCAGGAACCCCATCTGCACTCCGGCTAGTCTGTCTGCGGCACCCTGCGGCTACTGTGGTGCCCCAGGCTAGAGAACCCACAGATACCGCTGCCGTCCATTCCCTGGGAATGCCCCCCCATGGGCAGGGCCCGCAAAGGCTTCCCACAGCCCCCACCTGCCCGTCAGACTGTGTGGGAAGATGAGAGGCCACTTCTGGAGTGTCTCCTGTCCCACCCAGAGCTGCAGAGCCCGGGACAGACAAGTGGAGCTTCATCCCACAGCGCCAGGGCTTGCTCCAACAGAAAATCAGTACTCAAACACTAAGGACTGCTATTGTCATGACAACATTCTCAAACTGTGTTATCCAGTGCTACAATCCAGCCATGGAAGACTATTCTTACTTCACTGTCTTCTCATTACTTACTTCCTTAAAACAAAACAATGGTTTTTGAAGGGATTGCAGAGCAGGTAGCAAGGTGGACCCACCTTGATGTTTTATTGCAAAAGGTCATCAAGTCATTAAAGATTTAACCTATTCTTGCTGTGATGTCACATCCTGTTCAGCCAGCCCTTACTGTTTGATCAGAAGCTCTCAGTCTCCTGTGAGATTCCTCCCGAAATGGGGAAGTCAGTGTGCTAACCCATCACCTGAGCCTTACTGTAAGCCTTATTGTAACACTCTGTTTCTTAAAGTAGAAGCCTTTGACGATTTCCCTTCCGCTCATCACTTGGCTTGAGAAAGTAAGAGTCGTCCTGAAGGAGGACGTTGCAGTGCCTGGCTGAGAGCATTATTCTGCATCTGATATATTAATGTGTGTGGGAGCCCGGGGGGGGGGGGGCGGGGGGGAAACAGACAAAGGGGCAGGGAGAGGGAGGGAGAGTCAGAGTGGGAGAGGGAGAGAAGGAAATACAAACCAAGTTGGGTATAAATAATTAAATTTGTAAAAGGTCAGTGAGCAAATAGCAGGAAGGGAAAAAGGCTGCTGGAGTCGTGAGGCCTTTGATGCTCGGCTGAGGGGATATTATCATGTGGATATTATCTGCTGATGCAGCTTGCCAAAGGAAATGCACAATAAAAAGCCCCAAATGACACGGGATCTGAGAGCACAGCGTAATGAGGTGGCAGCCTGTTAATTGTGCTTTCCAGGAATGATGAGTTGGGTTTCATAAACTATTTATTTCCAGCCTCACAATAAACCTGGCTCTAGAGGAAATCACCCGCCCCACCCAGGCGGACCTGGTCATCACAGATTTGACTCCAATCTTGGAACATTAAAGAGGAAGAAAACTGCACATGGTTTAGCATGGACAGGTGTGGTTTCACTTAAGAAATAAGAAGGAGTTGACATCTAGACTTTGGAAGAAAAAGAGGAAGAAAGAAATATGATACCATCCACACATGTATGGACGCTTCTGACAGTGTTTTATTCTTACAGCGGGACTGAGCTGACACCACTGGTCGTTTCTAACTGAACATTATTTAAGATGCAGCGTCAAGAGTTTTACATTACTAGCTGGGCTGTGGAGCATCATTGTAGACACAGCTGTATGTACAGATCACATTGTTCCTATAGGGCAGAGCCCTGAATGTGGCTCTATGCATACACTGGATTTGAACGATTTTCATCTTTAATTACGTGTCTGTGTGTGTCTGCGTGAGTGTGTGCTCGTGCAAACAGTGTTCCCAGAGGTCAGGAAAGGCCATCAGACCCTTGGTGCAGCAGTTGCAGGTGGATTTGATGTATCCAGCATGAGTGCTGGGAACTGAACTCGGGTCCTCGGGGAAGGCAATACCCACTCTTAACTACAGAGTTCCCTCTCCAGCCCTGAGTGCTCTCGTTTTAACACAGTTTGAGATTACCCTCTAAGAGGGATTCCCAGCAATCCTACGAGATAGTTTTCATTTGTTAATACTCTAGACTCCTTATCTCCTTTGAAAACAACCTAAGAAAGCTTAGAGGTTGGACACAGAGAGTAGAAGAAGGTGGCTTTGTTACTGATATAGTGACACTTGCTACCATGCTGCAGTGTCAAGCCCTCATGCCAATGGTTTCTTAGTTGCTCATCCTTACTACTTATTTGTATTTGTGTGCGTGTGAGATGTGTGTATATGTGAGATGTGTGTGTGAGACATGTGTGTGTGTGCATTTTTGCACATTCACGTATATGCACACTAGAGCATGCGCGTGGGAGTCGGAGGATGACCTCGTGTGCCCATCCCTAGCATCTGCCTTGTTTGGGGCAGTGTCTCCTGGGTACTGCTGTGTATGCCAGGCTACTTAGTGCCCAGGCTTCCAGAGATTCTCCTGTCTCCACCTCTCTTCTTTCTGCAGGAGTGCTTGGATTACAGAGTTACCTAACAGGATTCAACTTTACACGAGTCAGACCTGAACTGCTACTCAGGCTAGCATAGTGAACTCTCCATACTCTGAGCCATCTCCACAGTCCCTGTCCTTATTATTTTATTATGGATGCATGTGATCCTTTTAGTCTTTGGACTCCCTATAGCACCTTCCTGTTTGGGAAACAAGACATGCCACCCCTTTCCCTGCTTCTGAAGATTTTCTTCCTTAATTTTTCCATTTATAAATCAGAGCGTCTATTTCCATACATACTCAACATACAAATTAACGTTGCATGTACATTTTTAATAATAATTATTTATTTGTTTATTTATTCTTAATTATGTGTATATGTCTGTGTCGGGGCATGTACATATAAGTGTAGTGTCCACAGAGACCAGAGAGAGTGTAAGATCTCCTGGAGCCAATATATTTTACATATTCCTGGTGTACTCTGTTATAGCTTTGTGTGTGTGCCTTAAGCAGGTTTTAAAAATGTGTTGGGTTATGTTCTTAATTAGTAAATCTTTGCAGTGGTACCCTCACTGGGAATATAGTACACCAGTGTGCGTGTGTGTGTGTGTGTGTGTGTGCACGCGTGCGTGTGTGCATGCGCACACCCATGTGTGTGTCTGTCATGCATATGTGAAAGCCAGAAGACAGCTTCCTGTGCCATTCCTTAGCAATGTGGTTCACTTCCTCTGGAATAGGATCTCTCAGAACTGCAGCTCACGGATTAGTTTAGCCTGGCAGGGAAGTTGAGAGATCTCCTAGTATCTGCTGCCACAGCATTGGATCCCAGCACACACCATGGTGCTGGGGATGGAACTCAAGTTCATGTTTGTGAGGCGAGCACGTACCCATCTGAACCTTCTCCCATCCTCTAATACACAATCTGGCATATGATTCTAAACCATTTGTCAAAATGGACTCCCATGCCCGTGTTCTCCCTCATTGGCTTAGATCACCAGGAGGCCAGCTGGTAGGTCAAACATCCCCTCCTTCACATGGTTTGAAGTTTCACACAGCGACGTGATGATGTCATTACATTGGCACAGCAGCAACAACTCCAGACAGGCCTAGGCTTTACTTCCCATGTTCTTTCTTTGACTGGGTTCATTTTCTGGGTTTTGGCTCTGTCTGTGTGATTTTAGTTCTCTGGGAAGAAATATATGGCCTTTATATAAAAACAACAACAACAACAACAACAACAAAAACCTTCTTTTTAAGTCTGGTGTGCCTATGAATGAAAATTTTTAGGCTATTTCTGAAACTCATCCTTCCTTCTCATAGACAAGAAATCCATGCTGAAAACAGGCTTTTAGGAGGGAGTTGAAGGATAGGAGCTTTTTAGCCAACTTTGGAGACTCACAGGGAAGAGGGCTTTTTAAACATTTGTTCATTTAAAATATAATTAGAATCCTGGTCATTCAGTCACAGAACAGACAACAAACAAAAAGGGCTTCATACAGCAAGTAACATCAGAATCAAAATTTAAACAAAATCTGTAGATATGGTAGAAATCTCAGTAGAGTTTGTTGAAACAAAGATGAGGGTCTGGGAGAGGGCTCAGAAGGGAAATGGACAAGCACGGGAGTTGAATTTGGATCCCCATGCTCTGTGTAAAAGCCAAGCCCAGTTTAAGGTCCAATGCTGAGAACTGAACTACTGACTCACACTAAGGCAGTTCATGAGGATCATTTACATCCTTAGTTAACCAAGTTCGAGAGACAAAGAAGGAGTAAAAATATGTGTTTTGTTTCCTCCTGTACCGTATCAAAAGTGTGCAAATGAACTTATTTTGATGAAGTTAAAACTGTTTACAATAATCATCCGGCTGGGGAGAAAGTTTCCTAGTTATAACCCTGAGAACATGCATTCGAATCCCCAGCACTCACACAAAAAGCCAGGCATGGCTGTGGATGCTTATAACTAGCATTCGGTATAAAGACAGGCAGATCGTAGGACATTCGTGTGTATATCACACACACACACACACACACACACACACCACCACCACCACCACCACCACCACCATCACAACCACCAGTAGGACATTCATGTGTATATAACACATACACACATATTAGGACATCTGTGTGTATGCAACACGCGCGCACACACACACACACACACACACACACACACACACACACACACACACACTACCTCCCAGCATCACATTTGACTATCCAATTCCATTTGGCAGTTCAGATCCTGTATGTCATGCCATGATCAGAGGGAGCTAAAATGGGCAGAGGTAGTGAATGCATTTACAATGTTTGTGAGAAAGGGAGTCTGTGTGCAGTGCACATCCTGGGCTAGATCACATTTGTTGAAGCTCTCAGTAGGCTGGGCATTATGGAGTCACCTCTTCTTTGTCTTTTGTGGACCAGAAGAGGCAGCTAAGTAGCAATGGCAAAGATGAACAAAATTCAGGGTCAGCTTTCTAAGCTTTTACCTCTGTTTCCATCCAAGCAAATTCTGTATGGAAAGGAGTGAAGCTCACTTGAAGGAAGAGGATACTTTAAATGTAGTAACATGAATTATTCACGGACACAGCGGGGGAGCAACAGATGTACCCATCAGAGGGGGGTCGTGCTTAGTTTCACTTGATGAATGTTTGTTTTGTTGCTTTGAAAAATTAATGCAATGAAATATTTAAAATGAACAAGTAAGTTTTAAATTGACATGAGGAGAAAGTCTTTCCTTCTGCTTCCTTTTTTTTCCCTTCTGATGTGCTATTTGATTTTTAGAATAGTCTGACCACACTCATCTTGATGCCCTAAAAAGATGCAGAGATGCGGAGGATATTGATTCAGTGTCGCTGAATGATTATTCTGCATGCATAGAGGAATTAAAGGACTAGCTTTGAAAAGTGAAGAGCTTCATATGTAGACTAATGTTCATATCAATCATTAAAAAAAAAAAAAGGAAAAACTTGACAGATTTGATTGACAGGTGGAGGAAGGTAGATGAGCTAAGTGAATGGGAGGAGTATATGTGTGGATCACTTCCTGGATGTGTTCTGATCTGGATGCTGGTGTTAGGGTAATCCCATCTGTGAATATGTGAGAGACACTCAGCAGTATTTCCTCTGGGAGTTTTGGCTGCTCACAAGGATCCATCAATGGCATTTCTTCAGAACAAAAACTATCAAATGATTCTAAGTGCTCAAGGAAGTCATAGGTAAAGCCACCATGTTGACCCACATTAAGATGAGGTTATTCAATGATTAGAAAAAATGAAAGCAAAGAGAAAAAAAAAAATAAAGCTGGTACGTCACTACAATGGATGCTACAAGAGCTATAGAGAAGGATTTCAAATATCTAGGTGATGAACTATCCCAATTGTGCCAATAACTATCATTGTAACCACAGCTGACAGTCCTGGTTGGCTTAGATTCTAATAGGTAAGGACTCTGTGAGTCTCAATCTTCTCTCATGTTTCTGGAAATGATTTAGCACTCACAAGGATAGTACGCCCCACAAGTCATGGGAGGAGCTCGTAGTCCAGCCTCTTATAAGGTTCATTGCCAGTGGAATAAAGGACAATTGACTTCCAAACAGCTTTGAATTTCCTTCCTTTCCCCTTCTCTCCTTCTCAACCATTCTTGTCCTTATGTTTCCAAATACTTACAGTTATGACAAAAGTTAAATACTGTACGTATCAACATGACAGATTTATAGTGATGTAAAAAAGTAAAGCCACACATGGTGACTTATGCTGCAAACCCAGCACTCGGGAGGCTGAGGCATGAGAATTGCCTTGAGTTTAAGGACAGTCTGGACTGCATAGTGATGTCTAGTCATAGCTAGGTTAGCTATGACTTAAAATCTAAAATGAAGGTAGGGATAGAGGGAGGGAGGGAGGGAAGGAAGGAAGGAAGGAAGGAAGGAAAGAAGGAAGGAAGGAAGGAAGGAAGGAAGGAAGAAAGAAATTAGAAAATTAGATACATTCCCCACTGACTAAATAAGCAAGATTTTGAGGAACTGTCCCTGCAGCAGCGTTGCTAGCCATTGCTGATCTTTTCTCTCAGCACCTTGTTCTGCATCTCTTTTCAGAGACCCATCATATATAATCTATGCTCCTGTTTGCCAAATCTCCCTCTCCCTCCAAGCTTATATACTTTTTTAGTGTTTTATTCTCGTTCCTCATGCAAGCATCTCCAATTTGTATACCTTCTTAGGCTAGAAAACTCCCATTCAACTTTGAGAGCCAGCTTATGGCCACTACTTATACAAAAAGACTTCTTAAAATGAGAGTCAGCCATCTTTCTCTCTTGGATTATGTAGTTACAGAATGAGCCACCCAATTTCACACTTGTAAGGATTGGTTTTAATTGTCAACCTGAAGCAACCTAGAATCAATGACTTGGAAAGGGGGTCTTAATGAGGAATTATTTAGATGAAGTTGGCCTGTGGTTTTGCCTTTGAAGGATTTTAATTGAATTAATGTAGGTGGGAAGACACACCCTGAATATGGTAGTAGTCTGTGTTGGGATGAGCCCTTTGCTGGATAAAGAGGAGGGGGCAAACTGAGCATCAGCATGGATACATTGTGGACACATTGTTTCATTCTGCTAGGGTCTTAGCTGTGGCTGTGATGAGGCCAGCTGTCAAGTTCCAGACACTCTGACCACTCCTCAACAGTGGACTGTAACCTGGAATTCTTAGCCAAACAAACTCTTCCCCCCTTAAGTTGCTTTGCTAGGCATTTTATCTTAGAGGCAGGAAATAAGAGCAAAGCAGTGAACTTACCACTATCTTCCAGCTATGAGTTTGAAAACTATATTAAAATCAGACTGGTATACAGTAGGTGCCAAATGCTGTTTACTTCTGTTCTATATAATTCTGTTCCATAGTATTCTAGATTTTCCTATTAGTCAGTTAGTGAAGCAAAGCATCAGTTCAACAAGTACAACAACCTTCCCAGCTAATAATGGATCAGAACCTGAGTGAGCCTTGACAGGTCATTCAGGGATCTCTTTTCCCTGTCCATCCCAGTGTGTAGGAGAGAAAGCTCTAAAGATTGTGTGTGTGTGTGTGTGTGTGTGTGTGTGTGTGTGTGTACATGTGATATATATATATATATGTGTGTGTGTGTGTGTGTGTATGTGTATGTGTATATGTATATATATTATATAATATCTTTATTCGGCATCAAGCATCAGAACTGCATTTTACTACCATTTGATAATTCTGCAAACATTTTTTGACATTATACATGTATTTATATCAAAGAGTAAATGAAGCTGAAAAGCTCTGGATCTCATAGAATGGATGCATTAGGGTGGGGAGGTGGTAGTTAATTACCCAACAAATCAGCTACAAACATAGATGAAAATCACATAAGGTAATAAAGATGTTACTGCCTGTCAAATGGGTGTTTAATCAGAGAGAAAATGATTGGTATTAAATAAGCACTCAGGTTTGAAAGTGACAGAGATGGAACTGGTTGATGAAGCCCAACACTCAAAAGAAACTCTCCTGGAATGATGGCTCCATTTTCTGTGAAAATCGGTGGGATTATCTGTGGTTATTTGTCCTCTTCTAGGAGACTCTGAATTGTTGCAATGGTTAAATTTCACTTTCAACAATTCTGGATTAGGAGTCACCTGGGAGACACACTTCTAGGTGTATCTTTGAGGTCATCTCCAGAAAGAGAGATGAGGAGGGATTTCTTACTTTGAATAAGGACAATGCCATCTCATGGGCTGAGATCCCTGGGACTAATAGTGAAGGCAAAGGAGAGAGATGAAGTGGGCAGCATCATTCATTAGTCTATGCTTCTTGAATGTGGGTAAAAAGTTACCTGCTCTCACGCTCCTTCTATCCTCAAGCTGAGAGACAAATTATACCCTCCCTCTCTCCTCACTCCCTTTACCTCCTTCTCTCCCTTCCCCTAACTCCTCCACCCTTCCTCCTTTCTTCATGCATTTTGTCACAACAATGAGAAATGTAGCCATTGCTAAGGGATACTTGCCACCACTGCAGAAAACAAACAAAACAGAAAAGTGCCAGCCATTCAGTTTATTCATTTTATTGACTTCTTTTTTGGCCCTTCCTAATCCTTATCAAATAAGAGCAGGGATGGCAGAAGCAAGAAGAGAAACACTCCCAGGGTTACATGCTTGCAGCCTGGGTACCTGAGGTCCAACCAAAACCAAATTTAAAATACATCAGCAAACACCCCGTGTCTTCAAAGTGATATTTGTAAGCTGAAACCCTTTGCTCCTTAAAGGGACTCTAGGAGACAGTAGGTATATTTAATAGAGGCCCCCATCCTGTTTGCTTTTTGTTTTGTTTTTCTCTGTACTTAGTTTAACAGTGACCAAAGCTGGTACATTAAGGCATGTGGCCCTAACCATCTTCTCTCCTAGATCCCTTAAACATGAAGTTTTCAGAATCTCTTCAGAGACAAACAAGCTCTTGCTGTCTCCGTGATTAATTTAAGATCTCAAATTAATTCAAGGTTTTATGCGAATCTTACACACACACACACACACACACAGAGAGAGAGAGAGAGAGAGAGAGAGAGAGAGAGAGAGAGAGAGAAAGAGAGAGAGAACACTGAGGGACAGTGTTGGGAGGACTCAGTAGGAGCAGCTGCTGGTGCCACCAAGGGGTCAGTAGGTTCTTAAAGTTGCCAGAGGGACTAATCATGACGCACATCTGACTGAGGAGACTTGCATATGGTTTTAATTATAACTTATCAAAAATTGTTTTCATTATATTTGGCCAAATGGAAATATATTAGTTGATTGTAGAAAGTGGAAGAATCAGTCCCTGAGTGAGTCCAGTCAGGAGTGAACGTGAGCTGTGGTCATGTCAATGGCTGGAAAGCCTAAAATCCACGGGAAATGGCTATGTCTCTGCTGTCTCCAGAGGTAAGTAAGGATGGGAGGGAGGGCAAACCTTTCTCCAGGTCGTTGTTTGGATGTTGACAGTGTGTATAGAAAATCTCCCTGGGTGTTTATGGACTAAAGACTGCCCCCTGCACCCAGGGACTGTTCCAAGCCTAACCCCTTTTTCTTGTATTGTAGTATATAATAATCCTGCCTCCTTGTTTATCTGTTTATAGCAACTCTACTTCCTTATCTAGCTGTATACAGTAACCCCACCTCCCTGTTCAACTATATATAAGAAATATGCTGAATCTCCAGGGTCCTATGGTTTCTTGATCAGAGAAGCCAGGCTATCTGTTCTCAACTTTGTGTATGTGTGGCCATATGTTTGTCTTTTCATTTCCTAGATGCCCCAGTCAGATCCAGGACGTGGCAATCCCCACACCTCGGGCTGGTCTCAAACTCACCATGAAGCTGAGGGTGTGTTTCTGCCCCTTCTGCCTCCATCTCCCAAGTAGGTGCCATCACACCTCAGGTTTGGGGTTTCGCGGTAGAGCCAGGACTTCTTGCATGCTAGGCAAGCACTGCGCCAACTGAGCTACAACCCCAGTCCCCAAATAGGGAAGATTTCCTAAGAAAAGTCTCATTATCCAACTTAAATGAGAGAAGATACTAGGAGAACTGAACATTCTAATCTATGCAATTCTGTTTCTCCAAGACAGAAAATGTTATATTAAAAATAATTTGTAGGTTTAAATTATGCATTTAATAAATATTAAATGAACATGAATTATGAGCCCGTAATGGCAGCAGAAAGAGAAGAGCGGGGTTAGGGGGAGGTGGAGGAAGTAGTTCTCTTTTCTGGAAGAATCTCATGACCCTGGTGCAAAAGTGAGCAATCTAGGTTGCACTGTGCAGTTTCCCAAGTTTTCCTGTTTGCTTTTGCTGCCAGGAACCCCAGTTATGGTTCATTTTAGGTCTCATTTAAAGGTCATTCCCACATTCTCCCTCCACTGACTACTCATCTTCCGGGCCTGGTTTTTACTTCCATTCACCCTTGTGTTTTATTTTATCTGTGACTGAGTAAATCTGAACATATTGTTAACTCTGGAAGTCAGTGAGATATATGTAGCAATTCAATTAAAGAACAAATGATCAATGAGAAGAAAAAACAGTATTTCTGCTCTGCGTCTCCCAGTTTCTTTCAGATAGCCTTTATTTATTTATTTTTTTTGTCAAAAACAACACATACAAATTGATCCATTCCTATCTCCCTGTACAAAGCTCAAGTCCAAGTGGACCAAGGACCTCCACATACAACCAGATACACTGAATCTAATAGAGGAGAAACTGGGGAAAAGTCTCGAACACCTGGGTACGGGGGAAAAGTTCTTGAACAGAACACCAGTGGTGTATGCTCTAAGATCAAGAATAGACAAATGGGACCTCATGAAATTGCAAAGCTTCTGTAAGGCAAAGGACATGGTCAATAGGACAAAATGGCAAACAACAGATTGGGAAAAGATCTTAACCAATCCTATGTCTGATAGAGGGCTAATATCCAATATATACAAAGAACCCAGGAAGTTAGACTCCAAAAAACCAAATAACCCCATCAAAAAATGGGGAACAGAGCTAAACAGAGAATTCTCAACTGAGGAAATTC